>APFE031651324.1:148082-181061 GCA_000404065.3 Pinus taeda
TGACTGTTTGTTTTTCTTGTTCATGCTCATTGTTTTATGGTACTGATATGCAAAAATAATTCAAAGTATAAATAAGGAAGAATTGTTAAAAGGACTAGATAATACTGATTCACCCCCCCTCTCAGTATTATTTTCAACACTTAAACATTAATTTAGACCCCATACCTCTTGTATGTTTTTCAAAAGAACCAACACACTTTTCAATTGAGGAAATTGAAGACAGGTTTGAATGATTTACCTCATCCTCATGCATTTTCTTGGACAAATCTTCTTGAGCTTGAAGGAGTTGTTTCTCCATGTCATGCAGTCTTTGGAGAATTATTTCCTTCTCATCCTTCATAGCCAACAATTGTGCATGAAGCTTAACACTTTCTCTTTGATCTTCAATGAGAATTTGCACCATGTCCTTCACCTTAAGGAACTCATTCTTCATGTCATCATTGTAGAATTTTGTGAAGGAGGAACCTTCACTTGTGGAAGAAGTTGACATTATGTAAATGGTCAATTAAACAAAAGAAACTTCCAAATAAAAATTCTCAAAGCTTTCAATCAAATGACAAGCTTTAACCAAATGTCAAACAAAAAACCCCTCCTTATTCAAGCAACCATTTGCAACAAATAAAACAGTCAATCTCTTACACTGCTTTAACACCTTTTGCACAAACAAATGCTCAACCTGAGCTTTGATACCATCTGATCTGAAAATGGAACGTACTTGTTTAAGGGTGCAAGGTATCCATTTTCCATAATTTCAAATGTGAGTGATACACTTCAAGTGACCTCTAAAAAGGTGAAAACTTCCTATTTCTTATACAGAGATAGACTGTAGGGGCATTCACTGAACATGTCACCTCTAAAGAGAGGATGAGTTCCAGAGGCTACCTAGCCCTCTACAGGGTCTGCCTAAAGAAATAGCAAAGTAAACACTTAGAAGTCTTTGACATACACATACTTGAAGTTTGGTGTCTTGCGGAATAAGACAAATAACTTTCTGTAGCTGAATAGGTGATTATGTGTGTATGTAAGTGATGTATATTTGTTGTTTAACACTTTATATCAGTTTTGTTTAGCATATCATATTCAGCAAATAAAGACACCAAAATGATAAAGTAGTTCACCCCTTCTGGGCTACATTTGCTGGACCAAGCCTCTCCAACTAGGCTTGTCCTCTTGTATTAAAAATGCGATAAAGGCTAATACAAGAATATGAATGTCTCGAAAGACTGATCTGAATGCAAATACAGAATCAGAAGATAGGAATTAGCTAAACATGCTCTTTCCCAAGCACTAAACAATGAAATTGTACCTGATACAGTACTTTCCCCAGTTGGCCCTGATGGCTCTTTAAACTTGCATGGAGAAGTTCGAGGTGAAGATGACCTCAATTGGTTCTGAAACCTCTGCCATTAGACTGAGAAGGTCGAAGATAGTAGACATAGGCTTTTGAATCACCAAAAACGGATGAACACAGCCCCCAAACAGCTCAAGCACTGAAATGGCCCTTGTGGCCCTGAAAGCTTCCTTGAAGCTAAACAGTCAGAAGAATGCCTCAACAGGAAAAACGAGCTGTAGAAATGGATTTAGAATGCTAAAAACCTTCAGGAATGACCTTCGTTCCACATTTACTGGCTACATAATTCCCAATGCAACTCTCAAATTGATTTGGCCCTGGTGGCTCTTGGAACTTCCACGAAGCTAAAACACCTACAAACGACCTCAGATGGCTGTGAAACTTATGCCAATGGCTTCAGAAGGTCGAAAAGACCCAAAATAAAAAAAACAATTCGTCCAAAATGGACTTTCCTAGCCAAATTTATGGCTCATTAAAGTTTCTCCAATCTGCCCCTAGAAAAACTCCAGTTAAAACTGGCTAATTGTCAGATAACCCCGCTAAATTTGGCAATTCTGCCATTTTTGGAGCGCTCCGCCATTTATGCCACCATACTGACCGTGACTGTAAATACAAACTGCATGTGACCGAATTTAAGGGGTGGTGGTTAGGCGCCGACAGTTTGAACAGAGCCCTTGGTTCCGGGCGGGAGGTCACGTGTATGGGGGGTTGGCCCCCTTCATTTCCCACCCAAATGGAAGTTTAAAATTCATAAGACTTTTCTTCACGCCCATTAACAAGTATTGCCGCGTGGTGCAATGGTAAGACATTTGGTTAATATGTGGGAGGTCGTGGGTTGAAACCACAAGTCAACCAAAATTTTTAAACAAAACGCCATACCCTTGCTGACATCACCCTGGGCCACGTGGCTGCCTCCGAGCTTGCCACATGGCAGCTTCTGATTTGCTGACCAAAAGAAATATTCTCTAGAATATTCTAAAGAATATTCTCTGGAATATTCCAAGGAATATTCTACGGAATATTCTTTTTTTAAATATAATATATTTTTTTTTAAATATTCAAAAATTAAGGGTTATTGAGCGATTTTGTTTTTGGCATAACTTTCTCATACGGCGACCGTTTTTTGAACCCTTTGCGGCACCAGAATCAGGAGGAAAATCTCTATCTAGTCGTTTAGGTTCAAGCTAGTTCTGAGCACTTTCATTTTTAACCATTTTACGACACTTGGTCCTGAGCTCCTGATCACTAAAGCTATAGAAATTGGAGGAGGTAGCCTCCCACAGGTAGGAGCATGCATTTAGGTAAGAGTTTGCACTAGTAAAAGATGTAATGAATATTTTATTTATAATAAGGAAGAAGACAGAGATGACAACAACGATGGTTTCCCCCCAAATTCAATTTCCACCTATAAATTTCGGTGTCCATACATGTTGATGTGTTGATTATGTGTGATGATTTATCTTCTCTTTATTGCTCATGGTCAATGCATAATGAATGACTAATGATATAATGATTCAGATAATTGTGAAAATCAAGTAATATGCATATACGCTACTTATGTTCATAAAGAAGACGTACATACACATGTTGCTTAAATAAAAGTTGTGTACAAAATTCTCAATATGAAATTAAAGAATAAATGAAATGAAATATTGATTTACTTCCAACCCCTAACATTTCACAAGATGAATTTCATTGATGATTTCTAGAGGAGGGTTGAAAATGGGATTCATCGATGTTGAAGCCCTACTAGTATTGACCAAGTAATATGATAGGTCCTGTAGTAATTGGCTTTTTCTTTTCCAACCTTTCTTATTTGGTTCTTTCAAAATATTTGATTGATCTCTAGGATTGTTTCTTTTGATTCCATAATAGGAAAAAGAAGAGTTGTGGTTATGGGTATTACCCAGTTAATGAGCTTGATGGAGAATCGAATCTTGACTTTGAATGTATTGTTTGGTGATGATTTGAACTTGCTCCTCGAGAATGATTGTTAGGTCTTTGTTTCTCCATTACTCTACAAGATATTGTGTATCAATGCTTTACAGATCCATTGCCTCAAAATATTCTACATAAAAAAAATCTTGATTGTTATCCTCCATTTCTAAATCATCCTAATAATCTTGTCAATTGGTTATGCATGTGCATATTTTGTTGGTTGGGTTGGTTGTTGACTAGTTTTCCCAATCTCTTCCATCTTGGACTTTTCTCCTTCGATAGTTGTCTTATTTTCGTCCAACTACTAGAGGACCACGTATCGGTAATGGCCTGTTGCATTTTCAAAGGTTGGATTCTATGTTCCTTTTTTGGATGTCTTCCTTTTATTAGTAACCCTAGTAAACCCATATTCATCCATGGACAAACTTAATTTTATGTTTTGTTGGACTTGGTTTGCTAGGAATTCTCAAAATAAATGGTTGTATTCGTGGCATTTTTAACATATAAATGGGGTTTTCTCATAATGTATTGGTTGTTCCCATATTTCATGTTCACTACTCAACTAAATGTTTGCTAGGAGGGTCTTAGTTATCTCTATATAAGCACAAAAGCAAGCATAGGAAGTGTATCAACCTTGCTTTGAAGAATTTGAGATCACAATAAAATTCCCTATGGAATTACCAATGATTTATAAGATTTGAGGGTACCAAAGATCCTAAGGGAGAGAATAAATATGGATCTAGATTGGGGCCGAAAAAATGTTTTGTTGTCATGGTGGAAACCCATGGATTCATGAATAAGTTGGTCAAATTCATGAAATATGGTCCTCCTTGAAATATGTGATGTTTATCCTCTACATTGTTGAATATGGCCTTGAAGAAATCCTCGGACCCCAAATTGAGGTCAACATCCCCTTTAAGTGTCTAATTCTTCCAGAGCCAACTAACCAGGGCTTTTTTGAGGGCTAGAGACCTATAAATGTCTACATTACCACATGCTCTACCATATATTCAAATTTTTCCCCTATTTTTTTATGGGATTTCTATTTGGGGAGATTTGATTATCTGAGGAAGGAAGGAATCATTATGTTTTGGATTATTCATTATTAGAGTAGTAGAGCTAGAAGTTGTAGCTTTATTATTGGTCATATTAGATTAGTTTACCTCCAATTGTGGTTTGTGAACTAAGGAATTATTGAATTTGCGCAAGGGAACCTGATTGGCTCTAAAGTTGATTATGTTTTTATAGGAGGGGCTTACTCCACATTCCATGGGAGAACCATGGGAGGGAAAGGCATTGATAGTTGAGGGAAAAACCATAGAAGTAGAGGTTGCAAAGAGAAAAGAAAATAACAAAAAATGAGTGGTAGTAGTATTTTATCCAAATGCACCATTTATTTAAACTTTACACCATACAGAAAAGAAGCACAAAGCTTCTATATTATTCTTAATATTCCTTATTTCTGTCTTTGATAATAATATTTGAATTATTCCTTTCCATCTCAGGGGATTAATATTTCATACTATAGGTGAGGAGCGAATGTATTTTCCTTAGTTGGACAAATTCTTAGATATAGGAGTAAGGTTAATATCTGAATAGGATAAAAAATCAAATAATGGGTCTATATTCCTTTTATAAGCATAATGTAATGGCCATATAGGATTTTATATGGAAAATTATATCTATAGTGCTTTAGGTTAGAGTTTGCTTAGCCCTCATGTGCATGGGATGTAATGGCCAGATGTCAAATAGAGATCCTTGACCCAATTTCTTCCTCATGTTATCCTAGCAAGCTTCTTCCCCCAACTTACCCACCTCCCAATAGGATTCTTGTAGATTATTTCACTTGAAGGAGCCATATATTTGTCCATTCCTAGCCTCATGAAGGTGAGGTATCCCAAACCCAAATATTACCTCCACACTATCATCATCATAGCATGAGATAATGCCTTTGTTGAGGCACTTCCTATAATCCATTATCTTCCCTTTTTACATTGATTACTTCCTTCCTAGGATTGGATCATAAACCTTTCAATACTCAATTTCCTTAAAGTATATACTTTCATAAATCAAAAATGAGGTTGACACTTTCATTATCCTCTAAAAATGATACATAGGAACAATGAAGGAGAGATTATAAATAGGTAAATAAGAATAACAACAAATGAGTGAGGCTTGATAACTCATTGGCCTTGTAAAAATATATTGTTATAAATATATAAGGCTTTACAAATTCATGATAACCACCTTAATATCTACCTATTACTATCACAGTTCCTTTAAAAGAAATAATTCTATAATCATGTAGAGGGTTAAGTTTGTGACAACCCAGAGTAATAATGTAGAAGATGGAATTAGTATATTAATGAATTACATGCATATATAGGGGATGATTGACTCAATTGCATTAGTTGTACCATTTCCAAGTAGCAGATGGTGCAAGTAATAGAAACAATTCATTTAAAATTAAGACAAAATTAAAAAAAAAAAAAATTAAGACAAAATTAAAATAATGAAATAAAACCTTCCCCCTCAACTTCTCCCCGTGTATATTTATCCCACTTGAACCCTCATCCTCTTTGATATCTCCATCCCCTACCTTACACCATTCCTTTCTTCACCCATCTCCCACTCCTCATCCCTTGTTACACTGTCACCCCTTATTCCACCTAACTAGATCATTCCCCTTCACTCTTTTGCTCCTATCTATTCCCATCCTACACTCAATCCACCCACAACATTAATAATTGCACTTTAAAATATTGATGTGTCTATCAAGTGGAAGACCCACTTGATATACAAATCTGTTTTTGAGAGGGCAGTGAATGACAACATTGAGGAGTAACGATGGAGGGTGGAATGGGGGCATGAGGGGTGAATGAGGGAGTGAGGAGGATGGAGAAAGTTTTAGAAGCCTAGTTTATCTTCTTAGTTTATAGTTTATGTATTGAGAGGACAATAAATAACAATGAGGAGGGTGGAGGGAGGGATCATCATAGTGGGGGGTGGATGTAGGTTTATAGAGGGTGGAGTGCGGCAAGGGGAGGGAAGAGAAGAAGGGTGAGGGAGGGGAGAGGGGTGAATAAGGGATGAAAGCAGGGCATGCAGTGAGGTTGGGATGAATGGGAGAGAAAGGTAGTTGTGGGTTGGGGTAGTAAGGAGTATAGGGATGAAGATGAAAGTGTGATATGGTAGGGAGAGGCAAGTGGGGTGTGTAAAAATTTAGTATAACTTTTTTTTTGGTATCTATATAGTTTTATTTCTTTCATTTTAATTTATTTATTTTAAAAATTATTTATTTGATATTCTCTTTTATTATTTTAAAATATATAAATTAATTTTAAACAAAATTTGGAGAGTAGAATACAAAGAGGGAAAATTTCCCTAAATGGATATCCACACCACTATTGTATCCATCATGAAAGTCACTTTCTCCTCCTTTTTCATCAAGGGTTGGTTAAATATTGTGTAATGACTAGATTTTATTTAATTAGTTGTGCTTTTATCAAATTTATATTTTTTCACAAAAATGATAGAATTTATTTTTACTCCCGTAAAGTTTTGTGCGAAATGTATAAATTTATCTTTGTAATATTTTCTTTCTATCATTATTATATATATTATTATATCTTCATGTTTTATATGTAATTTTTTACGTGTCTAATTTTTGAAAGAAAAAAATAGTACTTATGTTTTTAAAAACTTAAAAGTGAAAATATCAAGCTAATTTCACATGTCACATAATGTTTTTATGTAAAGCTAAAGGAAAGTGTAAATAATCTCTAAATATTCCCCTAAGGTTCACACAATTTTCACTAAATTTAGATGCAAAATAATACAAAAAATAATGAAAAAAAAAAAAATTGTTGGGAATCCTATCATTCCAAGGTCATATATCCTATCTTGTATAGTGTACATCCTATTCCATCTCTCATGTCTAATTTGCATCCATATGCTCATTAGAAATTCAAATTCAAACCTATGGGTTTTTTTTCAAGTGAAAAAAAAAATGATTCTTTTTATTTCTAAAAAGAGTATTCATGTATAGCTTACGATATTTGAAAAGAATCATTATATATAGCTTAGGATATTTCAACATAAATTTTGTGTGTAAAATAAAAACATCTAGAGCATATCTCCTCCTAAAAAGACTAGAAGGTACCATATAAAAACCAATGAGGACAGTCCAGAAAGTAACTATATATGTCCCTCGAGGTCTATAATATATTTTCCTTGGCCTTTAAAAGAACGTTGTAACTTTCAGCATAAAGGGTAAAATCCAACTAGCCTTCTCCCAAACATGGACTTACAAATCAATGAAGCACTACCCACACAAGAAATTATGTTGAACTCAAAAGGTAAAAGAGGAAAGGAGTGGTACCTTATCACTAGACATAGTTTTAAGCATTTGAATCCTTCATTAACTAGGATAGAAATTAAAGAGTAGCATCCAATAGGTATCCAAGCCATAGTGAAGAGAAATCCCACCAAAGGGGTTAAACCATTGAACCCATGGTAAAATTTGAGCAAAATCCAATGCTAAGCATATATGAAAACCCATCCACCACTAAAACTGATCCCCAAAGAACAAAATAAAGCACCAAAAAATTCACTCTACCATCGATGAACCATGAAGGGGCTTTGACCTTTTGTTGTCATGGGAAACATATTTTCATTTACAAAAGGGATGGCATGGGATTCCTTCAAACATCAATGACTGCTCCAAGGTTGGATGTAATTATAGTATATAGTAATAAGTTTGAAGTCATGACACAAAGAGACTCACAGATGGAAAAATGAAATTGGCTAAGGTAAAATCCCTAGCCACCTTCCTAACACTACTATTTTTGTTTCTAGTCTAGTATTAACACCAATAAGTAGTGATTTATGGCAGATATGAGTTACTAGAATAGTTTCTTACCATTTATAATACTACTACAATTGGTAAGTGGTAGGGTGTTATAACTTTTATCATAATGTGCCTAAAAATTTTATTAAAGAATCATCCATCACTAATTTTTTATTTGTATTTTTTTATAATAGTATTTAATATTTACGTATAATTTATAGATACTTTCATGAACTTAATTATTGAATAAATTTTAAAATGTGGAACCCCCATTTTGAGGTTGTTTGTAATGGATTCATGCCCATAGGAACTCTCATGGAGAAAGTAGAAATTGAGGTGTTTTTGACATTTCAATGAATGTAAGAAAATTTAGCATGTGATCGTTGTGTGAAATAGAACAATGTCACCTAAGTGACTCAATGACAAACATAAGAAGCATAACTAATGTAATAATTGTGTTGATGTGTATAAACAATGCACTCGCACACATAACACGCATGCTTAAAATACATAATTTAGCAATAAACATAAATGATACTCTAATGCATCAACCATATAAGTGAAGTTCCCTTGCACATAAACAATGTGCCTAACATAATTGACACACTCATGCACATAATGTTGAAAAATGTAGCAAGAAATTCTCAATTTGATTTTGCCTTGATTGAATTGAGAAAATTTGAATTTCCACATTAGCAAACAATATGGATGATGTTAACTTATGTGACATGGTTTGTGTCACCCAATTTCCTCAGTAAATTCGAATTGGAGGAGTTAGAGTTCAATTCAACATGTGTGATTGCTAATTTGTAGCAATCAAGGTCAATTATTTTAGGTGGTTTCTAGCTAAACTAGTTCCAACTTTTGGAGGAACTAGTGGAAGGTCAGTTAAGTAGTGGGACTTCAGTCAAACTCAGTGATCATCAATTTAACTGATCAATCAATCAGAAATAGCTAGTGCATGTAGAGAATTCAAGTTCCCAAGCTTGGTGAGATTCCAAGGCAGTGTAACATCAGTTGTAGACTAGTATTGAGTGTACAAGTGTTGCATACTTTCAGATGATCAGCCTAAAGGAATTGTGCAATCAATTTGAGCAATTTACTAAATAATAGGGGCCTAATTTCTCAAGGAACAATTCAAGGAAATAAGAGCTCAATTAGAGGAAAAATCTAACTAAGTCTGGCTTATAGCCTTTCAGTGAGAAGAGAGATAGGTTATGCACTTCAAGGGTGTGCTCAGTTGAGCAAATAAATTGTAATACATCTTTATTCTTCTTACTTAATTGGGGTTTCTAGCATTTTTCTTTCCTTGGGAAAAATACATGTTGCATATGTGATATTGCTTATTTGCATGTCTAAAATTTTTTTTCTAGATTGTGAATTAATGTCTGCAGAGTAGTAGAGTAGGTGTGTGTCTTGTGATTTTGATTAAAACTTCATGAACAGTTAAAAATCTACATTGTAATTTCTACATGGTGTCAGAGTAGGATTTGCATTAGAGTAGGAATTCGAATTTGTTCTCACGAGATACAATTTTGGAGCTTAGTGTAACAGGATTTCTTAAGAGCTGGGAAGATGGCCTTTAATGGACTAAGGCTAGAGTATGCCTTTGATGGAAACTCTAATTTTGTTGCATGGAAGGATCACATGGAGGTGGTATTAGATGAAAATGGATTTTTATAATACATCATGTTAGATGTTTCAAAACCATAAGCATCTGATGCACAGAACCTTACTCAGTGGAAGAAAGATGTAGCCAAGGTGAGGAGAATAATATTGGAGGGCATACGGGATGACATTGTCTCAAATCTCCATGGAAAAGATACTATGTTCATAATGTGGAAAGAACTGACAGAATTGTCTGAGAATAATAGTGGCAACAAGAATTCAATGCTCAAGGATAAACTTCGAAGTATCAAGCTATACAACAATGACATAATTTTTCACTATCTTAGAAAGTTTACATAGTTTCATGATGAACTTACTTAGGTCGGCGTTACTATCCCTGAAGAAGACTTGGTAAGCCTAGCCCTTCTGGGCCTTCCCAATATCTAGCGTAGCTATCAATATTCGATGAATGGGAGATATAAATTACCAAATTGGAAGCGCTTATGGTCTGATTTGGTACAAGAGGAAATAAGGCGGAATACTAGAGAAGGAACGTCATCCAAGGGTGAGGATGAAGAAAACGTTGCATTGGCTAGAAAGGAAAATAAGGGAAAAGGGAATAAATCTTTTATCCAAACAAGAGTCCATCCAAGGGGGAAAGAAAAAATATTTTCCCAAAATTAAATGCTTCCATTGTCATGAATTCAAGCACTACACCACGAAGTGTCCACACAAAAAGGCTAGCAAGAAGAACTCGGGAGGAGAAAAAGGTGAAGCCTTGGATTCATAGTTCAAGCTTGAATTTACCCTTATCGAATGCATGGCCAACACAGTGATGGGGAGTGTGTGGTACTTGGACTCAGGTGCATCGTTCCAAATGACATGGTGTAGAGACGTTTTTAGTGACCTATAAGAAAAATATTTTTAGATTCACATCGATATGGGTGACGACGGAATGTATAGTGCAACTCGGATTAGTACAGACACATTTTAGAGGGATTCATGCCCCACCTCAAGATCAAGGATGTCATGTTCATTCCAGGCCTAAAGAAAAGTCTCATCTCTGTTGCAGGTTTGGAAGACCATAGTTATGATGTGATTTTTAGCAAAGGAAAATCATTCTTGAGACACATAGCCACGAGACAAGCGACAAAAATCGGGGTTCATGTGAAGAACCTAAGCTAGATGTGGAAGAATATGTTGCATTAATCAAAAAGGTAGAGAAGGTGCAAAGTCGTGATGTCAGTGAAATTTGGCACATGTAGAAATTACGATGTAGATTTGCAATTGCTCGTGAATCTCTAATAAAAATCACAAGACACAAACCTACTCTGCGGACATTACTTCACAATCTAGAACAAAACTTTTAGACATGCAATAAGAAATAACACACATGAAATAATTATTTTTCCTAGAGAAGGCAAATTTCCAAAAACCCCAATGATTGGTTGCAGTAAATCAAAAGAATAGAGATGTATTACAATTGCTTCACTCAATTGAGCACACCTTGCAAGTGCATAACCTATCTCTTCTCACTGAAAGGCTCTAAGCTAGAATTAGTCAAATTTTCCTCTGCTTGAGCTCCTATTTTCTTGCATTGTTCATTGATAAATTAGGCTCCTATTATTTAGTAAATTCTTCAAATTGATTTTGCAATTCCTTTAGGTTGATCCTCTAACTACATGCAATACCTATACACTCAAGGCTAGTCTACAATTGACGTTACACTGCCTTGGAATCTCCACCTCAACTGGATAAATCAAATTATTTACATGCATTAGCTATTTTGGGATAATTGATCAGTTAACTAGATGATCACTGAGTTTGACTGAAGTCCCACTACTTAACTGACCTTCCACTAGTTCCTCCAAAAGTTGGAACTAGTTTAATTGAAAACAAACTGAGATAACTAACCTTGATTGCTACAGATTTTCAATCATACATGTTTAACTAAACTCTATCTCCTCCAACTTGAATTTACTAAGTAAATTGGGTAACACAAGCCATGTCACACATGTTAACATAATCCAAGTTTTATGTTGATGTGGAAAATTGAATTTTCTCAATTTAAACAAGGCAAAATCAAATTGATAATTTCTTGTTGCATTTTTCAACACTCCCTCTCAGCAAGAAAAGGACTATCAACAATCCTTATCATGCACCTATGGGACTCGAACTTCCCTCTTGACAAGGCCTTTGTCAAAATGTCAGCATATTCTTCCTCTATCAAAATGTACTGCAACAAGATTATCTGCCTCTGCACACATTCTCATAAATCGTGATACCGTATATGTATATGCTTGGATCAATCATGAAAATTATGATTCTCGGAGAGCTTTATGCAACTCTCATTATCATTGTAAATCACAGTTGGATCTATCATCTGACCAAAGAATCCAACAAGTATCTTTCTCATCCAGATTGCCTAACATGATGCTTGACTTGCAGCCATGTATTTTTCTTCTATCAAGTTGAGCGCCATATATCTTTGCGAACCGTTGCAAACCCAAGACTGAAAATTCCACCTGATGTACTCTTTCGGTCTGATGGAATTCTTATTCAATATGAATCTATGAAGCCACACATCTTCACTCCCTTTGTCCATCTGTACCATAGTCCAAACTTGGTAGTGCCCTTTGAGGTACCATAAAACGTGCTTAGTTTCCCTCCAAAATAATTTTGTTTGCTTAATCATAGCTTGGCTCAGTTGGTTGACTACATAGCACATATCTAGTCGTGTGTTCACAAGATACATTAGTGAACCCTCTATATTTAGATAAATGGTAGCATCCACTTCTTCACCTGAAGTGGCATCCTCCTTCCTCTAGTTGGTCGCTAGAGGCATCTCCATGGGTTTGCAACTATCCATGCAGAACCTCTATAGTATCTCATTTGCATACTTTCCTTAAGAGACAAACAATTCCCCATCACCTTTCCTTACTTCCAACCTGAGGAAGAGTGCATGAGACCCATGTCCATGATTTCAAACTCCCTTGCAAGATCTGATCAGTTACTTATCACCAGTTAAAATCAAATCATCAACATATAAGCCAATAATGAGAAATTTACCTTCTATAAAGATATGATAGAGGCTTTCAACTACCTCACTTTTGGTGAAGCACAAACTAATGAGATAATTATCGATCCTAGTGTACCATGCATGGGGTGCTTACTTGAGACCGTACACCACTCACTTGATTCTACACACATGAGACTCCCGATCAAAATTCTCAAATCCTTATGGTTGCTCAATGTAGATATACTCAACAAATCCATTGAACATCCATATGGTGGATCTTCCAACCCATCTACGCAGCCAGCGCAAGAATTGATGTAATGGATGAGTACCTTACTTATAGAGCAAAGCTATCCTCATAGTCAATCCCTTCAACTTGAGACTAACCTTTGGCCAAAAATTTGGCCTTCTACTTCTCTATGCTTCCATATGATGCCTACTTTACCTTGAAGATCCATCTTGAACCCACAACTGATTTTTTTTTGGTCTTGGGACCACTTCCCAATCGATGTCTTTTACAATGTATTTGTATTCCTCCACTATGACATCAACCGATACATATTTCTCTGTTGCTTCCTCAAAAGAGGATGGCTCAATCTCTACAAGCTTAGTCATTAGATCCATGTAGCTAGTATATCGATCTGGTGACCTTCTCTTCCTACGCTAACTTAAATGATCACCCACATTCTCCCTCACATCCTACACAAGTCTCTCAGCTTCCCTAATCTTTGTTTATCCTTCTCTGGATGATTTTTCGTGATTGGCTATCTCAACTCTCTGCTCCTCAATTTTTGGTTGATCCACAACTTGTTGAGGTTCCTCCTTTGGAGCTAAAAGTTCCTCCTCAAGTGGGATTTGAATCTCCCTCTCAAGAGAGAACCGCATAGCTTTCTCCTCATAAAATTTTACATCCCTTCACACAAATATAATTTTGAGGGATGGAAAGTACATGCAGTAGTTGTGGGGAGTTTCTGTGTAACCCATAAATACCCCCAATTATGTTGTCGGCTCTGGCTTCTATTAGGTACGTATACTACTAGTGTAGCCCCTTATTGTTATTAGTGCGACCCCCTTATGGTATTTTTGTGCCCATGTAGTCCCCATGTTATTATTGTGCCCCATAGAAGCCCACTATTCTTATTGCTGTGCCACTACAATATTATTGTTATGTAGGCTCTGATTATATTGGGACCACTTAGTCTCCTATATATAAAAAGGAGGTATTATCATTTGTATCATCCAATAATTGTAATGTAAAGGAGGTTTCCCCCTCAAAGAGGCTGATTTCTAAGTCATTGATCTATCTTTTCTATCTTTTTGTAAGTTGGTTTCATAACATTTGGTATCAAAGCTTTGGATTCTAGGGTTTCATTGCTCCAAACAGTTCATCATGGAATTTTCGCTATAACGTTTTATGTACAATGTTTCGGAAGCACAAAAAAAACCCATTTGAGATGAAATACATCTGAACCTTGGGTCTGAATTGTAGATCTTGTATTAATATATTTTAGGAGATATGATATGAGGAAGTTAGGGTTTTTGTAAGCTCCAAAATTCCATCACAAACATGTCATCGTGGAATGTTCACTATAATTTTTTTTCCACGAAGGTTCAGACTTTGATATTAAAACCCATTTGAGCTAAACTCTTGGTGAAACTATGGATCGAATTTCAGATCTTGTTTTGTTATATTTTCGGAGTTACAGTCCACAACATTTAGGGATTTTTGCAAGCTCCCAAATTACATCCCAAACGGGTGACCTTGGGAAGATCCTCATAACTTACTCTCTGAGAATCAGATTGAAATTTCGTAAGAGGTTACAGAAATATAATAGATTTTACATTTATGTATCTTTTGTTTAGGTCTAAAGGACAAAATAATGACACGTGGCACTTCGTACAAGTTTTCTCTACTGGGAAAGTATATAATCAAGTCATCTTGGAAGATTAGACATATCTCTTTCTTAGAGAATCCAATTTCGATCAGACTAGTGGCATCGGAAAGAGGATGCATAGGGCTACTATAGATCACAATTTTAGACAGATACAATAGATTCAAGATCGAGCTGCTAAAAGAAAGACAAATAATGACTCGAATCAAGAAAATAGAAACACCTCGTAAGAAAAATTGGATGGATGATTTGAAGAATGAGATCGAAGCGAAGATAAATAGTTCTCTATGTGTCATGGAAGCTAATATCCATGGTAGGTAAGCAGATTCGAAGATAGGCATGGAATATTTGAAGAAAGACATGGAAGGTTTGAAGGAAGGTGGGACAAATCTGCTACAAGAAAGGCCTCCTAATGACGAAAAGGTAGTAGAGGAAACTCATGATGAGAAAAAACTAAATGTTAATAATGATTTCATAGAATCTAACATTGGATTGAATACCCACCATATTCCAAATATCGATATGAGGAAGTTTGATGGCAAGGATCCCATAACATGGATACTACAGATGGAGAAATTTTTTGATCTTCATGACGTGCAACTGTTACAAAAGGTATGTATTGCATCTTTATATCTAGAACCGAATCAATTTTTATGGTATAAAGGGACATTTTCTCGTAAACCACTTGTCACCTAGTCAATTTTCCAAGAGGAAATGATAACACATTATGAGGATACAAAGAGCAACGCCTTCTTTATCCAATTAATAAATATCAAACGAAGGGGTTCCATGGCAGAGCACATTGAGGACTTCCAAAAATTGAGTATAAGGGTAAATTATATTCCAGAGAAGTAGAGGATTTATGTCTTCATAGGGACTTTAATGGATAACATTCAACATGAGGTTCGTCTTTTGGAACCTGATTCATTGGAGAATGCATTCAAGTTGGCAAGAAAAATTGAAAGTGAAATTATGGCAACAAGAAATCCTATCACTCACAATGATAAATATGGAAGTGTTGTTGCTCCTAGCCTTCCACAACCTAAAAGGTTGACAACACAAAAATTGGAAGAAAAAGGAGAAAATGACCTTTGTTACAGTTGTCATAGGAAATACACTAAAGGTCATAAGTGTGCTGAGAAGAAATTATTTTAAATTGATTGTGAAAAGGATCGAGAAATGTTGAAAGAAGAGGATGTACACCAGGAACCAACCCCAGAGGATGAAGAAATTAATCCAACCATATATTGTAATGCATTGGCATGAATTACCACTCCTCAAACTCTCAAGATAGAAGGACATATCAAGAAGAAAAATCATAACCTCACTTTCGTGCAAAATCGAATGAAACAATAGGAAAATCAACATCGCAAGGAAAGAATTTTTGACATAGGAAACTAGGTATTTTTACGACTACAACCATGCAAACAAATGTCCCTCAAGCAAGCTAAGAAGGATAATAAATTATCACCAAAGTACTATGGCCCTTATAAAGTGTTGCAAAATATTGGTACTATGTCATACGAATTGGAGCTTCCTGCATCTTCTCGAGTACCCCCAGTTTTCCATGTTTCATGCTTATAGAATGTTATAAGTGACAAGGTCCCAGTTCAAACAATATTATCGGAACTTGAAGAGGAAGGAAAAATCATATTTGATCCTGAAGCAGTCATGGAAATAAGAACTTGAAAACTACAAAATCGATCAATTTCAGAGTATCTCATCAAGTGGAAGAACTTACCCACTGAAGATTCCACATGGGAGGACGATAATTTTAGACAGAAGCATCCAGAACTACTCAAGGGTTGAGGACAACACTTTTTGAAGGAGAGGGGTATGTTAGATCTCTATACTACTAGTGTAGCCCCTTATTGTTATTAGTCCAACCCCCTTATGGTATTGTTGTGCACATGTAGTCCCCATGTTGTTATTATTGTGCCCCATAGAAGCCCACTATTCTTATTATTGTGCCCTTACATTATTATTGTTATGTCGGCTCTAATTATATTATGACCCCTTAGATTCCTATATAAGGAGGCCTTGTCATTTGTATCATCCAATAATTATTCACTTGTGTAATGTAAAGGAGGTTCCCCCCTAGAAGAGGCTGATTTTTAAGTTGTTGATCTATCTTTTCTATCTTTTTGTGAGTCAATTTCATAAAACTTGGCATCAGAGGTTTGGATTCTAGGGTTTCACTACTCCAAACAGGTCATCGTGGCATTTTAAATATAATATTTTCTCCACGCAGTTTAAGAATCTACATAAAAAACCTGTTGGAAATAATACTGAGAGGGGGGGTGAATCAGTATTATCACATCAATAAAACTTTTTCATTTCCATATTTAGATTCATATATGCTACTTCCACAACTTCTTATGATTCAGTTAGTTGATCCTTAATGAGTGCATTAGAACATTATCAACCATATTAATAGTAAACAGGTGCAGTAAAATATAATAGATCATCACACATAAGGCACACACATGAACACCATGATATAAGGTGGAAACCCAATGTGGGTTAAAACCACCTGCTGAAATATGTCTCTATCTTCTTTCAATTAGAAACTTCTTTTTACAATTGTACTGGTGCAGTCCTTTACCAGTATGTAGGTTGCAACCTACAGAGAGCTACAACCCTCTCTCGTTTTCCAGACTCTCCTGGAAGGGAGCTACAACCCCCTTAGCTCTTTCACTAGCCAAGATACTAGTACGTAGGTGCTGGCCTACAGAAGGCTACAACCTTCTCTTTCTTCCAGGGACCATGTTTCATAAATTTCCAGGCTGGATCCATGAACATCAATCAATCATCAAGAATTTCTGCATCAAACAATCTCCTTTTCACCAATTAGCATTGAATCAAGTAGACACTTCTCTGACAGCTGTATCAAAATCACAATAACTGTAACCACACACCAAATCTAAACCCAGAACAAAAAAATACTATCATTCAAGCTTAAAGATTAAGACCCGTCAATAGAACTTATCCTCTCCTTGCGCTCAGGTTCCTTCTTTATTCAGATCCAGATCTGCACCATAACCCAATCACAGTATTCCAGATCTAGCACTTTATCAGATATTCAATAACAATTCAGATGATGCTTTGCCAAATGATCTCCTTCCCCTTTTATATTCTTAGGCCTTTCACAATACCACGGTCCAAAACCATAATAACACAATACCATGAACCCAATACTTGGGATCAACACTTTTGGATGCAATACCACGGACCAAAACCATAGGAAAAAAATTGTCGAACCAATACCATGAACCAACCATGAAAGTGCGTGAACTTTTCTCTACATGAAATAAACTTTTATCTTCATGAAAGTGCGTGAACTTTGTTGCACTATAATTTATCATCTGAGATGAGTGGGTTGCCATCAAGTACAACATATGTATCATAATGCCAACAAAACCCATTTGCATTGAAATCATTCTAAACATCGAGTCTGAATTTCAGTTCTTGTTTCACTATATTTTCGGAGATATGATTTGAGGAAGTTAGGGTTGTCCAGAATTCCATCGCAAACAGGTCATCGTGGAATTTTCTCTATAATTGTTTTTCTACGAAGTTTCAAACTCTAAAATTAAATCCCATTTGAGCGGAAATCTTGGTAAAGCTCAGACCCGAATTTCAGATCTTGTTTCACTATATTTTCAGAGATATGGTCCAAGAATTTCTGGGTTTTTTCCAGATTCCTGAATTACATTCCAAACAGGTAACCTTTGGGAAATATTCATAACTTTATATCTGAGCATCATATTAAAGTTTCGTCAGAAGTTACATAAATATGACAGACTATACTTTTCTCTGTATTTTTTTAGGTCTAAAGGTCGAAACATGGACACATGGCAGGTCATATAAGTTCGCTCTATTGAACCAGTCTATAAAATGGTCATTGTAGGAGATTTGGCATAAATATTTATTGAAGAATCCAATATTGATCAGACTGGTGGGGTTAGAAAGATGACTTAAAGGGCTACCACATGCCAAAATTTCAAAACTTGAAGATTTGAAATTACAGAGTTACAATCATTTATAAATAGAGCTCCTAAAATTAAGAAAAATAATGACTTGAATGAAGATAATAGAAACACCTAGTAAGCAAAATTGGATGGATGATTTGAAGAATGCGATCGAAGGTAAGATAAATAGTTTTATATGTGCCATGGAAGCTAATATCGATGGTATGGAAGCAGATTCAAAGAAATGCATGGAATATTTGAATAAAGACATGGAAGGTTTCAAGGTAGGAGGGACAAAGTTGCTACAAGAAAGGCCTCCTAATGACGAAAATGTAGTAGAGGAAACTCATGATGAGAAAAAAAAAATGTTAATCATGATTTCATATAATATAACATTGGATTGAAGACCCACGATATTCCAAAGATTGATATGAGGAATTTTGATGGCAAGGATCCCATAACATGGATACTACAGATGGAGAAATATTTTGATCTACCTGATGTGAAATTGTTACAAAAGGTACGTATTCATCTTTATATTTAGAACCAAATCATTTTTTATGGTATAAAGTGATTTGTTCTTGTAAAGCACTTGTCACTTGGTCAATTTTCATAGAGGAAATGATAACACATTATGAGGATACAAAGAGCAACACCTTCTTTATCCAATTGATAAATCTCACACAAAAGGGTTCAATGGAAGAGAACAATGAGGAATTCCAAAAATTGAATATAAGGGTAAATGATATTCCAGAGAAGTAGAGGATTGATGTCTTCATAGGGACTTTAATTGATAACACTGAACATGAGGTTCATCTTTAGCAACACGATTCAGTGGAGAAGGCATTTAGGTTGGAAAGAAAAATTGAAAGCAAAATTATGGCAACAATAATTCCTACCACTCACAATTATAAAGACGGAAGTGTTGTTGCTCCTAGCCTTCCATAACCTACAAGGTTGACACCAAAAAATTTGGAAGAAAAAGCATAAAACGATCTTTGTTACAGTTGTGATAGAAAATACACTTAAGGTCATAAGTGTGTTGAGAAGAAATTATTTTACATTGATTGTGAAGAGGAGGAAGAAAAGGATCAAGAAATGTCAAAAGAAGAGGATATACACCAGGAACCAACCCCAGAGAAAAAATAAATGAATTCGACCATATCTTTTAATGTATTGGAAGGAATTATCAATCCTCAAACTCTCAATATAGAAGGACATATCAAGAAGAAAAAGGATAACCTCACTTTCACGTAGAATTGAATGAAATAATAGGCAGATCAACATTGCAGCAAAAAAAGTATTGATATATGTGACTGGGTATTTTTATGAATAGAACCATACAAAAAAATGCCCCTCAAGAAATCTAAGAACGATTATAAATTATCACCAAAGTACTATGGTCCTTACAAGGTGTTGCAAAATATTTGTACTATGGCATACAAATTGGAGCTTCCTTCATCTTCACGAGTGCCCCCAGTTTTCCATGTTTCATGCTTAAGGAAGATTATACGTGACAAGATCCCAGTTCAAACAATATTTTAGGAACTTGACGAGGAAGGAAAAATCATATTGGAACCTAAATAAGTCATGGAAACAAGAACCAGACAGCTACAAAATTGATCAATTTTAGAGTATCTCATCAAGTGGAAGAACTTACCTATTGAAGACTCCACATGGGAGGAGGAGAATTTTATACAGAAGCATCCAAACCTACTCAAACATTGAGGAAAACAATTTTTTAAGGAGAGGGGCATGTTAGGTCCCTATACTACTAGTGTAGCCCCTTATTGTTATTAGTGCAACCCCCTTATGGTATTCCTATGCCCATGTAGTCCCCATGTTGTTATTATTGTGCCCCATAGAAGCCTACTATTGTTATTGTTGTGCCCCTACAATATCATTTTTATGTCGGCTCTAATTATATTGGGACCAGTTAGACTCCTATATATAGAAAGGAGGTATTGTCATTTGTATCATCCAAGAATTGTTCATTTGTGTATTGTAAGGGAGGTTGTCCCCTCGAAGAGCCTGATTTTTAAGTCATTGATCTATCTTTTCTATATTTTGTGAGCTGGTTTCATAAAAACTTCTTCCTTGATTCTTTGGAGACATGGTTGTATACAAAGGCTCCCAAATCCTAAAGTGTGAAACATCCGACTTCCTCCCCAAGAAATCCTCCTTCGGTGTAATCATGACAAGAATCTGACGAGGACTCCAGTTCTACAAATAGAATGTTGTGTTTCATGCCTCATCCCAAAAATTTAGAGGTAGGCCTTGGTCATGTAACATCACCCTCATTGCTCCCACAATGCTATACTTCTTTCTCTCAGCCACCCCATTATACTGTGGGTTGTGGGTTGTTGTCAATTCTCATAAAACACCTTCTTTTATATGGAAATTTTTAAATTCCTTTGACATGTACTCAACTCCATTATCACTCCCGAGAGCCTTCACCTTCTTACCAGTTTATTTCTCAACCAGTGCCTTGAATTCTATGAACTTGGATAATGTCTCATCTTTCTTTTGCATGAATAAAATCTAGCACTTCCGTGACAAGTCATCAATAAAAATAACATAATATTTGTGTCTAGTTTTGGAGGATGTCAAGAAAGATCCACATATATCAAAGTGGATCCTTTCAAGGATTGCATGTGCTTCGTTGTCCCGATCATGGAATGTGGATTTTGTGTACTTCCCCAAAATACATCCTTTGGACACATCTTACTGCTCAAGTTCTCCTTTGGGGAAGATTGTGGTTATCTACGACATGATCTTCATGGTGTCATGATGCAAATGGCCAAGTCTTATGTTCCAAAGTTAACTAACATCATGGCTCTACACCTTCTCCACCCTTGTGCTTAATGCAACACAATCTTCCACATCTAGCTTACAAAGGTTCTTCACACAAACCCCAATTCTAATTTTATCAATGGAAGCAATAAAGTATTTGACTATGTTCATTTGGTGCACCTTTCTTAATTGGCCTAAAAACTAGTATATATTTCAAATTGAGGATAGATGGCTTCCACAAACTAGATATATGAAATGTAACCTCCATAGGCCTTTTTATTTCATTGCCACAAATGTCAATTCCCTGAATATAAGTATAACATACCCACATAGAGTTTCAATATTTCATCATCAATACCTTAAAGGGAAAAGTAGTGTTCCATTTGGGTAACCCATCATCTTATGTCAAAACCATTGAACTTGTTTGGATTTAATTTAGAAAATATGCACAACATATGGTCTTAACTTCATAAAAGTGTTACCTTGTGTGATACCAACCTTCTTTAGATGATTCACCACTAGCATGTGGCTCTAACAACTCTCACCAATGCAACAATCCTAATACAAATGCCAGGATTGTTTGTAGTTTATCATTGGTTTTAGAAACCTCTACTTTAACTATCAATTTGAATGAGCTATTGTTGCAAGTAATCAACATTAGATACATGCTTTTATATATTGTTCATCTTAGAGACATTGGATCCAATGTTATAGACCTAAAATTTTGGTTTCGTGATCCTTGTATCTGTAGTCATGGTTCTAATGGATGTTATGGGACCCTTGGCTCCACAAGAAAGGTCACATGAGAGCTAAACCAACAAGATAAACATTTATGAAGGAGTCTTCTGGTATAGATCTCCCATAATGGTTTTTCCTACCGCCCATACTTTTCTTTTTTACTCATGCCAAAATATTCCCCATACTTGAGTATTACTAAAATAGAAAAACCCTCCAATTCCTTATATTTCAAGTTATGTAGGAATTTTTCTACCTACATTACAAAGGTGTACTCATTGCTATATCCCTTTGATATACATTAGTTTTTCCAATAACGATAGCTTATAATTCTTCCATTTTGCTTTCTAAGGAGAATAAACTATACACTTAGTCATATTTCCTAATTCTCAGGGATGACAAAGTGATTTACGAGTGATATTGTTAATGTACTATAGAAACAAAGTGACCAGTAGATTTATCTAAGGGATATTTCCAGTGTCCTTAGGGGCCAACTTTTATACCCAAAGTTGCATGAAGATGGAATCCATTATCAGAGTATATCTAACACAGTACTACTTACTATGTACCAATAAAGGAGCACAAAGGCATCCAACTAGGGGACTCCACTTGTATTCTTTGAATGTATGCTTCTCAACTACAATTTTATGTTTCCTTTCCCTTTTTCCTAATACTCTTGATGTTAAATTTCAAGTATCCCTTCCAAACCTACTCTCTAACCCATTCTTGAATCCCTTATATACCTCTTCATAACTTAGATTGAAAAGAAATTAACATTATGGAATGTAGAGAAAGAGTACCCATGACAGAATATGATTGTTTACATCTAGTAACGAACCCTCATAATTTTCCATCCAAACATATTGTTAATAAGTCCTATCTTAAGAAGAATTATGAATGAAGTACTTACAAGTGAGAGCATCCATCATGGTTTCCAAAGGAAGATAATTTCAATTTTCAGTTTGTTTCTAATATTTTTATGGATTGTTTTTATTCAAGGTTGAGATCAAAGACCTTTACATTAAGGGAAATGGTTATCATTTTTACACTTCATTGGGGACACATAATTTATAACATCCACCTACATGATTAACCTCTTATCTCTGGGGGTGGGGAAGGATATTATGCAAAATGTATTATGTTTTACATAGTTTCTCCTCCCTCCCTCACCTTCATATATGCTTTTCATAACGTCTCCTCAGTTTCTCCTCCCTCCCTCACCTTCATATGTGTTTCCCATAACATCTCCTCATATCCCCACCTTTGTAGCATGATGGTTGGGGTAGGGGGAGACATTATGCAAAACATATTTTCGTAGATAATGTATTATGAGGGTGGTGGGTGGGGAGAGACACTATGTTAAACATATTGGTTGGAATTTTGTATCATTCTATTAAGTACCTTTTGTAATGTTTGAATTTTTTCCCATCACACCATTATGGATTTATCTTGAATTTGTATCTACCTCACTTGGATGTAAAAGGTTTTCTTGAAGGCTTCCTTCTTTAATTGAGATCTAGCTTTATAATCAGCTCTAGAAACTAGGATCTTTACTAATTCATTAGGGTTAATCTCATGGGTATGAAAGTTATCTTATTTAACCGCACCATATCTATATATGCCCTCCATGGAACTTAACATCTTAATCTCTAGTCTCTCTTTTCCTTTATTATGACTAAATGCATAAATATCATCACCATGTCCCTCCTCTTTCCCGATGTTGGGAGAAATTAATCCGTCCTGTTTGTTTTCAAAGGAGTATAACCTTCTTTCCGTTATCTTAAATATAATTTATATTGCCTCTTATGTGGTTTCACTACTTGGATTTAAGAGCATTTATCTTTCCTCTTAAGTGGTTTCACTACTTGGATTTAAGAGCATTTATCTTTCCTCTTAAGTGTTTTCACTACTTGGATTTTTACCCTATGTGAGGGATTATATGAATCAATTCCTTTCCATTTTCATCATAATTTGTTGTAATGTTTACTTTCATTATCACTTCCAACCCTATACCTTAAACCATGCTTCCATAATATGTATGCCTCTTCATGACTTTCTCAGTTTGTTCTAATTTGTGCTTTCCCTAAACTAGCTCAATAACCTTTTCATTCTCAGTCACTACGCTACCATCTAATATAGCATCATCATGTTTATTTTGAAATTAGTGAGTGTTCTCTCTAACTATGAAGAGGAACAGGTGTTTGAAAGGAAATGTTTCTATAATTAGAAGTCTTAATCAACATGTTGATATCTTCGACTATGCAAGTTATTTTTCTAGAACATGCTATTCAAATATGATCACATCTTTTAGAGAAATGGTAGTGGTAGGTCATGTTTACATAATCAAGTATTCACCAATAATACATGGCACCTCATACTGCAATATTAATTTTATCGGACAAATGTTGATCTTTATGTGTCTCTTGGTGATAGAAGTATGTTCCATACTTAAATTCATTTATTCAACATTTAGGAATAGTTTGATATTGTAACCAATGATGCTAAGAATTAGTCCTCCTTCAATAATTCTACTGGAAAAAAATGAAGACAGAAGTCCCCCTTCAATAATTCTAATGGAAAAAATGGAAGTTCTAACAATGCATCATATGGACCTTCTCTCACAACTATTAAAAGTCCAATGGCTAGTTGTAACAATTTAATCCTATGGAATCCTAGAGCCATGGACCTCTTGATGGATTTATACCATATATTTATTCTCTAAGACATGTATTTAACACTCTAGCCACCATGAAAAGCTTTGATAAATGACCCATCATATTTCCATGGAAACATTTTAGACCCATTGCTTTAAAGTATTTTATTAAAGAGATTTTTCATTATATTTCCAAGCATGAAATATTTATATAAATTCAATGTTTTCATTACCACAACACAGTTTGTCATTCAACTTTCTCAAACAAGACACTCTTTCTTTTAAATCTATGAGATATCTATACCCATACCTACCCTCCTTATTCACTTTGATGTCGTGCATATCCTAACCTTTTAAGAGGAGTTTTCCTAATCAAAAATTATTTCAAACCCTCTTTTACGAAACCCCAACCTTTTATGTTCATGTTTCTTTAACTCTTAAAGTAACCTTTTTGAAATGGTCGGTCTTATTGTTTGAATAAAGGAATTGATATCCTGTGGGTGAAAAGCCTTGAGATGTTCACTCACCTTATGCATTTTAAGATTAGCGGTTTTGAGTACCTTTGCAATCACTAATTATTCATTTATGAAGCTCTCCTTCCCTCAAGTAACTATGTCCTATATCTACATGTCATTATCTTTTAAAATCGATTCACATCTAATATTTTGATTCTAAATGTCATTATCTTTTACAATTGCTTCGCATCTAATATTTTGATTCGAGGTGAGAACTCCAATAATTTGTTGTGTGTAATTGGCCCTCAATGAATAAAAGAGATCAAATGCCACCAATACCTCTTCTTGACATTGGTTTTCTAATAATAACATTCAAACAACATTTAACTCGCAATATCTCATTACATTATCATTCAAATTCTACTTACATCTTAGCATCCTTCCATTTTATATTCTCTCACTTTTTCTCCAATTAAATATTTGAACTTGAATTATTTGATTTAAAAATTTGTTACATTGAGATGAAAAATCTCTTAAATTATATAAATTTAAATTTAGCTATTTAAGTGAGAAATTGAAAAAAAACACTTACTAATTAAAATATTGAGATACTAATAGTATTTTTTTTACCAAATATTATCTAAAAGTAAAAGAATAGCTACATTACTAATATTTGAATAAGATATTAAAATTAATGATTAGGAATATTAAAATATTTTTTATTATATATAATATTAAAAAAATAAATCAAATTATTCTAGCCCTATCATTTTATAACATAGATATATATCATTTTATAATTAAAGCATGTTCATTTAATGTAATATGAGTAATTGAGATTTACGATGATAATGTAGTATAGTTCTCTTTGAATCTTGGTTAACTTTGTTCCATATGACTTGTGATTTATCATATCCAATAAAAAGTCTTACATAAGAACAACTCTATATCATTCTTTACCACCACGATAATTAAGTATTATAATTATAAATAACTAAAAAAAATATTGTCTTTAAAATAATAATCATATTCAATTGATGGCAATGTGATCAACTCTCATGAAGAAATTTCAACAAAGTTCAATAGTTTTTATGGGAACCTTCTAAAGGAGCCCAACAATTCAGAAAATTGTTCATAACATCCCCACAATCCTGAATGATAAGCATAACACCATGCTTCTTAAAGAAATCATTGAACAAGAAATGGAAGAAGCCATCATGCCAATGCCCTTTGGTAAAGCCTCGAGACTTGATGGCTTTACATTGGACTTATTTAAAGCTTGTTGACCTATATTAAAAAGGGAAGTCCATGCCATTGTGGAGGATCCAAAAATATCCAAGACAGTGTTGGGACCTCTCAACTCCACCCTTTTAATTCTAATCCCAAAGGAAGAAGGAGCAGACTCCCCTAAAAGGTATCATCCTATAGCGTTCTGTGATTTCATTTACAAAATCATTTCAAAAGTCATAGCTAACAAACTCAAACCTTTGCTTCCTCTCCTTACCTCTCCTAGTCAATCTGGTTATGTTGAGGGGAGGCAAATTCTGGACAACATAATTCTATCCCATGAAACCATTCACTCTCTCTAAATATCCAAACAACCAAGGATGATGCTGCAATTTGACATGTCAAAAGCATTTAACAAGATCAACTGGCAGTACATGAGAGAGGTGCTCAAGGTATGTGGATTCCACCAGGACTGGATTAATTGAATAATGAATCTCGTAACTAGAGCCTTCTTCTCCAGCCTTTTCAATGGAGCCTCTGTTCAACCCTTTTCTCCCTCTCGAGGGATCAGACAGGGAGACTACTTACCCCCATTCTCATTCATTCTTATGGTAGAGGGTTTGGGGAGGACAATTTCAGCTACCAAGGATAGCAATCAGTTGACTAGGATTAAACTCTATGACACCTCGGTGACCTCCACTGACAACAATTTGTGGGTGACACCCTTCTTATGGGTATCCCCACAATTGCTGAAGTTAAAACTCTCAAGTAAATTCTCTGCCTTTTTTCAAATGCTTCTGGCACTTCATTCAATCTACTAAAATCAAAGCTCTTCTTTTTCAACACTCATCATCTTATCCAAAGAAATATAACTAGAATCCTTTGTGTTATCACCAAAAAAATGATCATCTAGCATAATTTACTAGATGGATCGAAGTACACCATGTAAACCCAATTTTACCATAGTAAATTTGCTTTCATTGTGAGAAATTACTTAATAAACCACCTTTGTTAAATAATTTATAGTTAAACTCATGAATAATAATTAAATAAATCACTATTTATTTGATTTCTTCTAGGAATAATTAATTAACCATTGTTCAATTATTATTCCTTGTCATATTTGACCCAATCATGAAAAATAAACAGATAAAACATTAATTATCTTATTTTTCTCTAAGAATAATTAATTAATCACTAATTAATTATTATCCTTTGTCAAATTTGACTAAATCCCTTAGAACAATTAAATAAATCATTATTTGTTTATTATTCCTTAACTAATTCCATGAGATGATAAATAAATCATTTATTTATTTATTATTTCTAAATAAAAGTTTAAATATTTTTTCCCTCCTAAACAAATATAATAAAATATTCCAGGTGGTTATTCCAAGAATAGGACCAATAATATTTTATTATTGTTCATCATTCGAGGATAACTCAATATTTTGTTATAAATAGAAGGGTTTCCCATTCATTATTCACTTTTGATTATTTTTATTGTTGCACTCACTATTGTAACACTGATTATTTTCATTGTCACACACCATATTTTTTGTTGGGTTTACACATTATAGAGGAGAGAGACTCTACACAAGCTAAAGACGTTTGAGGATAGCTAAGAACCCATCCCATAGAGGGGGACTGGTAACATCTATTTGTTCAGTTCACAAGTGTTATAATAAAATTATTCTTTATATATCCAGTTTCCATTGGATGATTGGAGTTATTACTCTTTATTTTTGTTGTTTAACTATGATTGTGTCATAGATCCGGACTTTGGCAGGTTTTGTTTCTATCAGTTGTTGCAGATCTACAATATTTAGCATCCATTTATATTGTTGAGAATTTTTGTCATCAACAATCTTAAGTGGGTTCTTTTCATACATCTTTCAGAAGAAAACACTACAACAAAATTGGCAACTCCGCTGGGGATTTTCTAATTGTTGTCAATCACCAAATTGGCGACTCCACTTGGGTTTTATAATTTAAATCCAAAAACCTGGGTGGCCTTTGGTTTTTAGCTTAGGTTTCTTATTTTTTAAATTCTCTTAATGTTTCCTAGTTTTCTAACCCTAGATCTGTTAAAGTTCTTACTTTCGTAAGCTTTCTGGTCATTTTCATAGGTCACAAGAAGTAGTCGCGACAAAGGCGACACCTTTTTCTAAGATTTACCGACTGGGATCCACAGAGAATAAATCACACTTTTTGGCCCAAAAAGTAAAATCTAGAGGCCAGAGCGCACTTATCAGCCCAAAAAGTGCGATCCCTACAGAAAAACAAGTCAGCGATTTCTAGGTTTTAGGGTTTTTCTCAGATTTGTTTCTGGGTTTTGCAAAGAGTTGTCTGTTGGGTTGTATGACCTCTGTCTCATCCTGCTTAGGCCTTGATCCACTCTAATTTTCTCTTCGAATTCAAATTTAGCCTCCCCTAGGGCTTCTAGTATGCTTCCACCTTTCTAGGAGGAGTTTAGTTGAGTGAGTAATTTGAGTTTCTGCAGCGCTTTCGACCACATTTTCCAAATCTATAAACCTATGTTTCATATCTATAAAGGTAGGTTGTTACCATCCATAGTTTCACATTTAAACTTGTCTGGTCATTCGCCTTATGGTCCCATCCGTTGTCCTATGTGTTTCACCCATCTCCCTATCCTTTTGCAGCGATCTTCCTCTCTAGTTTTTTATTGTTGTTGCACCACTTTCCAACAACTTAGTGTCACTTGATCCTAGCCACACCGACATTTGGATATCTTTACCATTTTAGTGTATTTTCCATCGATTTAGCCACCAACCAACACAGTGTTTGCAAGCCCAGCTTGGGTGGGGTTTAGTTAATTGTTTTGCTATTCATTTTCTGTTATTAATTTCAGTTCATTTTCGGCAAGCTTTTTTCATTTTTACAAGTATGATCTGGGTTTAATCAATTAATACACTTGCACACACAAGCACACCTTAAGCAAAGGGCACTTGGTTTACACCACCAAGCCAAGACTTAACATAATAAATTTATCTCCCCTCATCAAGACAAAGGCATATTGTTGATCTCCAATCACCATTTTCGTGTCACGTGTGTCCTACTACCATTACGCCAGTAAGGAGTTTATCATGGAGACTATTATGCCTTCACCCCTAGTTTCTTCTTAGGCATATTACCCCTCCCTGCCGGATTTGAGTTCATAGCCCTCCAAGTCCCCACACTGACCCTTCTACTGGTTCACCTGATTCCTCATCTGAGTCCAAGCCTCCTTTGCCGCATATTGTTACCATGTGTGGACCCATAGCTGGTGCAAGAACCCAATCTAGTGTTGGCTCTGGTTCTATCCCAGTTGTCACATCAAGCAGAATAGTCTTAGGAACCATTCCGACAACCCCCATGCTCCCCTTTATGGTTGAGTTAAGTCTACCAGATTTTAACCAGTTGATAAATGACCCCATACACCATGATGTTGGTTGGCTTTCTATGCTGACTAAGCTTCCCTCAAACATCCTGAAGTTTGAGGGTAATGCTAGAGAGGATCCTACCAACCATGTCTGATCCTTCCACATGTGGTGTTCATCCAACTCTATAACCGATGACTCCATTTATCTTTGGCTATTCCAATGCATGCTCACTAGAGACGTTGTGAAATGTTATGTAAACCAGCCCTCCACATCTCAATCCATTTTTGCAATGCTTTTTAAAGCGCTCCTTTCATATTTCTAGTTACCTCTCTGGTACGATACTGGTACAGAGCTATTGACCTCATCCCATCAATCCTCTACCACTCGCCTATCCGAAAATCTTCAAGATTGGTGTCAAAGGAGGAGCACCTATCATGCTCCACCTTTCTATCTAGATTGGTTTCTTAGGAGCCTTCTAGCACCCATTGGAAAATATGTCGCGTCCCATTTTCCTCAAACCGAGGAAGAAGCTCTCCAAACCTCTCTGATATATGATCTGCTTTATGCACAATCAATGTCTATACTGTCATTCTAGACCTCCCTCATCCTAGAAGTGCCAATGCACCGGGGTCATCTTATGCTGCTAACGGTATGGTTGGAACCCTTTCATACCCTTCTCCATATACTCACCAAAGTTATGGCTACTCGCAGGGGGGCACTAGTTCCTATAACACTTATGCCCCTCCTGCTAGCAACATGTTTTCAGGGCCCCAACCCATCTACCAAACTATTTCTCCTCCTTATGCACAACCGAGCGCTCCAGCCCCTCAAGCATTAGTGTTGTAGGCTCCCATGCATCCTCAACCCCAACAACCAACCCCCCCTTAGGGTCAAGTTTTTGTGCAATAAAGTGCGACCAATCCCCAAAATTCAAAGAAAAAGAATAAGGGGAAGGGTAACAATGGTAACCAAGGTAATCAAGGTAACTAGCCTAGTGAACCCTAGGGGAACCAGCCTAACACCAACAACCAAAAATAGGGAAGCCAGCCCAAGCAGAACAAGGCTATTTGTACGAACAAACCTTATGCATGTTTGGTGTACATGGCCATTATACACATGAGTGTCCTCTCTTACCCCAAATGCGCCAAATGTGGGAAGTTCAATTAGCTTCTAGAGGTCAACAATCGCCTAAAAATCCTGCGTCATCTCAACCGACAGTGTTCACAAATCCTTTCCCTTAGCAAGTATTTGTTTCTACTCAACCTTAGTCAAGTAAAGTGGCACGTTCCCCCCAACCTTTTCGTCCCAGTGACTACCAGATCCTCATGAGGGATTCTGATGAGGTCAATACCTCTAATCAAAAACCAACTCCTCAACACTTTGTTATTCCCATCTCATCCAAGTCATCTAGATCCACCCACCCAACACCTCCACCATTTTTGGGTGCCTATCCCATGTTCCCATAAGGAACCGTTCCTCTAGGTCTTAACCATCCAGGAGTTGTTCCACATGGACATTTCCCTGCAGAACAAATACCTTTCTTGTTTCCTCCTCCGGGAACCTTTTATGTCCCTGTCATGGCTTCATTGGTCCTTCCTAATGTGACTTTGGGGATCCTAGTATGGTAAATTGATCCCCCATCGAACACTCTGCCTGGTCAGCTAAGACTATATCATGCTTTGACCCTGATTCAACCGGTCCCTATGACCCCTTCTATTGCTCTAGTTCTATCACAACCTCAACAGGAACCCACTCCTGTTGCGAAATCGTCTGGACAAGGGGGCAAATCCAAGAGGAAAGAATCAAAGGACAAGGCTCCCCAAGATCCTCCAGCCCCAAGGCCCTAAATCCATCACCTTCACGCGCTTTGTGTAAGGTTGTTGGGAATGCCACCAATAATTATCCTAAACTTCCTCGACTTAAAGCTTCGGCTCATGAAACATTCCCTAAGTCAAATATACCTAAAGTCCATGTTAACTTATCGAGTCCACCCAAGAAACTCAAAACGTTATGCATAAATCACCCTTGTGCGATCATCATGGTCACTATTCCCATTGTTTCCCTCGTCTCGACGAATTTTGTGATTTCCTTTAGGTGCTTTGCAAATACGAGACCACTCTAGTGGATCACCTACTCCTCTACCTGTGGATTCTGGTACCACTGGTACACCAAAATAGGGGGACTCTGGTCCCACCATCATGATCCCTCCCCCTAATATCTAGATGACAAAATCGATATACCATATCCTTTACTTATCGTCATCCTTGAGTTCCTCGTAGGAAAGCCTTTTTGAGGTTTCTACATGTGCTTCTATCGAACCTCCTTTGACAAAATACCAGGTCTCAACATCCATAGATCTTCCATCTACCAACCTGTCATCTACCATTTAAGATGATGCGTATGTGAACCTTCTTTCACAAGTTGATGCACCAAGTAACGTCGCCACATCATGTAGTCATTCTTCCTCCCATCCTCCCATCTTCCAATCTAATGAGGACACCATGGAAGCTATGTCTACCCCTGATTAACCTTACACTTAGGGAAGGGGCATTTCTTTGGAGGATTTTGAAGGCCATTCCCTTCCTAATTCTCCTCATGCTCTCTACCTCAATAAATTTCGCTCATCCCTTTAATTTGCGTGTCTTTATTTTTGCCATGAAGTTAGGTAGATTTCATCCTCTCACTCGATGTCTTTTGCACCTTTCATATGGATCCATCATCCACACCATATATCGGTCATGCCGATGGTGCGAGTTGCTTCTCTCGGAATCTAGCCTTAGCAAACTATGCCATTTTTACCCCCTTTCATGTGTTAGTCCTTTCAAATCACATATGCATTGGATCTTCCACCAATAATTAGGCCAAATATGATGTAGTGATAGGTTTGTTAGTCGATTCCCTCACTTATTGCATCCTTCATCTTCATCTTCATTTAGAATCCTTGCTACTTGTCATGCAGCTGAATGGTGTGTATCATGTGCATATCCAAGTCCTGTTTAGAAAATATCTACGAGTTAAGTTGTTGGTACATGAATTTGAAACCATTATGTTCATTCATGTTCCTAGAGCCCAAAATAATTATGTAGATTCCATTGCAAACAACATTCT
>APFE031651324.1:183958-259057 GCA_000404065.3 Pinus taeda
TTATTTATAATTTCTAAATAAAAGTTTAAATACTTTTTTTCCCTCCTAAACAAATATAATAAAATATTCCAAGAATGGGATCAATAATATTTTATTATTGCTCAGCATTCGAGGATAAATCAACACTTTGTTATAAATAGAAGGGTTTTCCATTCATTGTTTTCTTTTTATTATTTTCATTTTTGCACTCACTGTTGTAACTCTGATTATTTTCATTGTCGCACACCATATTTTTTGTTGGGTTTACACATTATAGAGGAGAGAGACTCTACACAAGCTGAAGACGTTTGAGGATATCTAAGAACCCATCCCATGGAGGGGGACTGGTAACATCTATTTTCTCCCTTCACAGGTGTTATAATAAAATTATTCTTTGTATATCTGGTTTCCATTGGATGATTTTTGTTATTACTCTTTCTTTTTGTTGTTTAACTATGATTGTGGCATAGATACAAACTTTGGCCAGTTTTGTTTCTATCAGTTGTTACAGATCTACAATGTTTAGCAGTCATTTATATTGTTGAGATTGTTTGTCATCCACAATCTTAAGTGGGTTCTTTTCATACATCTTTGAGAAGAAAATAATACAACACTGGGGTTCCAAAATTGTCCCCTCCTATGCAAATATCTGGGCATTCCTCTCATAAACAACGTCCTCAGTAAATCCACCTAGGAGAAACTTCTCTCAAGGCTCCAAACCAAACTTAGTAATTGGACCTTTTCACTCCCTCAATCTGGCTAGAAGGCTAGTAATTATCAAATTATCCCATTAGGCAATGCCCCTCTACCTATTCTTAGCCCTAACTACGCCTAAATCGGTTCTAAATAGAATACAAAATGTACAAAGGAACTTCCTCTAGAGAGGCTCTGAGGAAAAGGGGAAATGGACTCTGGTAAGCTAAGATAAACTCTACAGGCCTAAATCTACAAAAGTTCTAGTCCTATGGGACCCTGAAATCATGGGAAATGCCCTCAAGGCCAAGACTTGATGGAAATGGCTAGATTCTCCTAAAACCCACTAGGTAAAACTTTGGAAAGAGAATTACACCCCCAATCAATAGCATAAGGATCTCATTTATCTTGCAGGCATTGTTAGAGGCTCAACTATCTAGAATCAGGCTTGCAAAAACAAATGGATTATCCAACAGCACAATTTCTCTAAGGTTAGGAATGGTAAAAGTTATCTCTTCTAGGAGGATGTCTGGAAACAAATCCTAAAATTGAATGAAGGAATCTATGCTCCCCTGTAGGAACAAATGCAAGGAAAGGGAAAAAATTTGGTATCCTATTACTGGAAAACACTCCTCAAGAAATTAAATGGAGATCCTAGATCGACAAGGAGAAATGGAAACATCTGCCAGAAAACTTTGATTGAGAGATTTTCTGGAAGCTCCTCCAAGATCATCAAATCCTCTCTAATCAATACAAAGATAAATTAAGATGGGGAATAAAATCAAGGGTTATCTTCACCCTCAAGGAATCTTATGGATATCATGCTAATCAATAAACAAAGATCACCATATTCCTATGGCTAGCCCTCCATACAAAAATACTTACTTGGGACAATCTCATAAAGTGTGGTTTCTCAGGTCCTTCCAGATGTAGTTTATATGAGGTCTAGGAGGAAACAACAAACCACCTTTTAAATAACTGCAAAATTGCTTCCTCAAATTGGGACTGGGGGGTAGAGGTCTTCAAAACCTTGGACATGAACAAAGCATCAATTTAGAGCACACTTGAAACAAGGAGACCCGAAATATGCACTCATCCCATTGTCAACAAAGATTGGGAATAGTTTCTAGGAGCTCATTGTTGGGTCCTATGGAAAGAACATAATGCATGAATCTTTAAAAATTCACAGGCCGCAAGGGACATTCTCCTTACCAAGTTGAAGAAGATTTTCCAAGACTTGATGTTGGTTCCCAATATTCCACTGCAACAACGTTCCCCTAGAGCCTCAGACATTTGCATCCTCCAGCTCCTTGAGCTTGAACACATTCCATTCACTGTCACAAGGAAGATCCCTCTATTAATCCTAATATCCTAGAGCTATGGTGTCCTCCCGGCATCAATGTCTACAAACTAAATTTTCATAGGGCTTCTTTTGGAAATCAAGGACAACCTGGCTTGAGAGGAGTTTTTTAGAAACCACAATGGAGAAATACTCTAGCTATATTATGGAAAATTAGGCATTTGGAGCAAGGATTCAACCTCTCTAATCCCTGAAATTTTGTTCCACTGATCGTTGAAGGAGATTCCACAGTGGAAACCCTTACTGCTCGTAAATTACAAAATGGCACCCTAGTTAGTAAAGTGACAACCAACTGGCATCTATCCAATGCTCTTTAACACATATGATATCACATCACTAGTCTAGTTGGGGTCCACTTCCAAGTTGTCAAGCACAAGACAAATTCCCTAGCTAACAGACTCACAAATGAAGGGACAGATGGCAACAAAATTCTACGCTCCCATGCATGGAAAGTATTACCTATTGATAAGTTGTCTCAGGATTGTGAGGATCTCAGTCGAAAGGATAGGAAGAGTAATGGTTTCCAAGAGAGTTCGGTCCCTCTCTCCAACCAGCATCCCACCTCATGATGAGAAAGGAGATGAATTACGGAGAAGGTGCTCTGATATTCCTCACACACATCTCCCGTACTGAAGCTTTTAATGAGCTATCGAACACTAACAATATGGATGATTGGCACTGCCACTCACCTCATCCTTATGTTCGTAGATAAATGAACAAAATTCAAAGGTAGATATTTTCTTATGCATGAGAAGAACCACATTGAAGTTTCCATGACTATTCTCGGCCTTTTAAGTGAAATGAAACTTGGATTTTTTTCCCCATTCGGGCCTCACTTGTATCTCCTTGTTTCTCATCTCTGCCCTCTCTCCCGCTTTTTTGTTTATTATTAGCCTCCTTGCACCCATTTCCCGCGTAGCTCCTCCCCTCCCTCCTACCATTCCCCTTTGTTTTCTCCCTCTTGGTGAGCTCATGATGGCTAGGAATCCCCCTTCTTCTAGGTTTTCCTCCTCGAGCCACAAACCTAGAGGTCGCAATATGGACTGAAGGAGGTAAGAATGCATGCACCCTATAACAAGAGCTAAGACTGCAGCCTGCCAAGAAGCCCTCAAATTCCATAGCGCAATCACACCCGAGACAAAAATAGACATCAATTAGCTTGATGAGAAAGTGGTGGAAATTAGGCAAAGCACCAACACTGGGGATGTGGACAAGAAATTCAAATGGATCCTGGACCCAAGCCTAACCAGAGCCTATGAAAATCTCTATAGTCGCACCATTGAGCTCACCTACAACATGAAAAATATAATGGTTCTCGCCATGCATGACAACAAACAGACTAGGGAAGAGCTGCAGCAAAAAATAGACCCGTCAGATGCGAAATTCACTGTTTTTGTGGTGAAAGTGAACCACAATAAATTCATCACCAAAGGTTCACCTCAAGATGAATGACTTAAATGCGGCACTGGCAAGAAGAACAGGGGAAAATTAAACTATTTCCACACTCTCTCCCATTTGAAGCAAGAAGATACTCAAGCGAGTAGGTCACTAGTCGAACCCATCCAAGTTGGACAAGACTAGTTTCTCTCAGTTAAGTCTCATGATCTGGAAAAAATTTCTCCTTTTTGTAACTTCTGCCATGGGGCCTCTCAATTACATGTTTCAAGAGTTTAGACAGGGTCTAGCTAATGCCAACCCTAGCTATCAAAATTACAAATGCACCTTGGGCAACTCCCCCATAGAGTGTTTTGCCCATAATTGTGTATCTATGTCCAATATTAGGTATGGTAGGCTTTCATACTTGAGACAATACAACACTTCCAAAGATGAATAATTTTGCAGATAGTATGGCTTTTAGTCAGATCAACTAAAAAAATCTATGATGTATGCCTTTGTGTTTTTTAAAAGTAATATAATTCTAGTCTTACTTACCAAAAAAAATCATATTCAAATAATTTTTTTATAATTTTCTTAATAATCTAATAAATATGAAAAATGACATCATATAAATCTAGGCAAACAATAATTTCAAAAGGTAATCAAATTTAACAATTTAAATAATTGTTTTATTTTCATGATTAAGAGGGAAAAGTTTACAATTATAATAGTTATTAGTTTTTTATTATAACTCTGTCAATATTTATGTATATTTTGGAATAAGGTTTACATAATTTTAATCCCGTTATCAATAATTATGCTGATAGGTATGTCTACTTTGAAATAAGGCGGGTGATGTATAGGTGTAATGTAAGAAACTCTGTCAACATTTTTATATGTTGGCTTAATATGTTAAATTTATATTCATATGTCCAATTTATAATACGTAAAAGATAACTTTTTAGATAAAATAAAATCATAATATACATATTATATTAAAATATATAGGTAGCAAAAGATCCATTTTACGTTATTAAATAGAATAATGATTATGTAACCATATTTAAATTTAATTAAATAATACAAAAAGACTTTATACCTTACAATATTAACAATAGTTAACCATGGATATTTCACATCCACTTTCCAAATCTTATTAATAATTTTTATAGCATAGGTCAATATTATTCATAAAAAATATTTTATGAATAACATAACATTTGGATATTTATCATATTACAACAATTAAATATTTTCGTTAACACTTTTTATATATATACATATTATATGACAGTTGATAATTTAACTAAATAGATACATGAAATTATATTAGGCTCACATGGACAACTAATTATATGCATAGCATATTTTTTTTCTTTTTTCTCTTTAGAGAATATTTTATTTTTATTTTAAGACGGATGTCATACTTATACATCCTATTCACACTAGGGTGTAGGATGAGCTTGTCGGCTCAATAAAAATAAAATTAAAATTAAAAAAATATAATAGTAATTAAGACAACCTAGATCCATCTTAACTCTCAACGATCCTCTCTACACTTGATAGATCCCGACTTAAGATGGATCTAGTCTGGTTTTAATTTAATTATTAATAATTATTAGGTAGATGGTAGGGATTTGACTTCTATAGAATATTCTTAGTAGTATACACAAATAAAAAGCTAAAATGTATTTTGAATGTAGTTATGCATTTTTTGACCTTCTAATTAAATTCATTAATTAGAAAAAAATATGTCATACAAACCTATGTTATATGAAATTACTTATAGTGTTTTGGGCACGTGGTATTGATAAGTCATAGTATTGGCCCATATTATTATAACAAAACCTATTTATAGATTAAGAATCTCCATAATAAAGTGGGGGTGAACCTCCAAGGTGAAGAATCTTATTACATATTTTTTGTTAAATGTATGTGTGCTTAACTTATATATTAAATTTCTTTTTTTTTGCTAAAGAAAGCGTAGGTCCTTCTATTCCAATTAAAAGAAAAGTTACATAATATACAAAAAGGGCTCAGTTGCCCAAGCTAAAGCCAAGCCCAAGCTTCGAGCCCACAGACCAAGCCTCAAGCCCAAACCATCTTTCCACGTTACCATCGTGGTCCTATTGCACAACAACGTCGTTCGATCAAGCCCCGCAGATCTAACGGTCCCGGTGAAATATCGGGTGAGAAACACGCTCACACTTTAATGCCAAAAACAAATCCAAAAAGATAATAGGACGACATTAGAATCCATATCGGGTACGAACGAGATGATAACCTTCAGTTCATTTAGCCACCCGAAGTTCACCAGATGTAAGTGATCTCAAAAGGCCTCTCCAACAAGTGCGGAACTTAACTGTGCCTTTAGACCCGAAGCCTTATAGAGTCAAATCTTAAACACATTTTGGGTCTGAATGGAGGGTTAACCAATGAGAAGTTTTCCGTGCGAAATGCATTGTATTTTTGTGATTATGCTGACTTGCCCACTCTTTAATGAAGTTCTCGGCACCAAACATTAAAAGGCTACAATTAATGTTTTTCTTATACCTTTGAAGACTTGTTCTGTAAATAGTTTCTCACCCGTGAAAATGATAACTATAGATTTCCGTGACCAAATTCCTGCCCGATAACCAGAGTAAACCCCTAGTTTCACTTTTGACCTCTTGCTCATACTTTTCCTCATGTCGACTAAAAGTCCTCTGTACATGAAGAACACCCTGCTTAGACATCATCCTGCTTATTTACTTTGTTCCGGTAGATCTCCCTATCTCCTGATGCCTGTTTGTGGCATTCATCCCTTAATCGACCATGAGTAGTCTTTGACCATTCATATATTTTGTTGCTTTTGGCACATAGAACGCCTTCATTAGCCATAATATCCGCTAACCTGTTGGTAGTTCTTTGCACATGAGTGAAACTAAGGGTTCTCAGGGTGCACAAGTGGGATTGAATAAGATGATAGACTTGTAGTAATCTCCAGTGTTTCAAAAATTTGTCTAGCACTGAGCCATTGCATATTTTCTTGACTGAGTTGATTATCAGTTCAGAATCAGCTTCTATTATGGTATTATGTAAGTTTGAGTCCTTTAAGATTTATAGGCATTGCTCCAGGGCCATGAGCTCTTCCATATTATTAGTGGCTTTTCCCAGATGACTATGAAAGATGACTTTTATTAACCCCTTGTCATATCTTATTACTCCTCCATACCTAGCAATGCTAGGGTTTCCTTTTGAGGCCCCATCTATATTGCACTTCATAAAACCAAGGGGGGTGGGGTGCCAGAGATCTTTATCAGTGATATATGACTTCATTCTTGTTATTCCCTGGGGAAGAAGCCCTTGTAGGCCCAACTGTAGTAGAATTTGCCTATCATGTTCATTAGGTTGGTTCTCAAGGGGGGGGCGGGGGGGGGTTTGTAAGGCTTCCTATAATCTCTTTGAGTTGTCCAATGATTTGATCCATAATTCTCTGGGTAGAACCACTCCTGTTCTTGAAGATTCTATTGTTGTGTTCTTTCCATACATCCCAAATTAGAAAGCTAGGAACTCATTCCCAAGCTTTGTTGATTATTTCATTTGCAGAGAAATTACTCCTCCAATTCCTCAATGTGTTTTTGATGCTGCCAACATCCCTATCAGAATGTATGAAGATTGAAGCTACCCAGTTTCACAAGGTGGAGGTGAATGGGCATAGCCTGAGAAGGTGTTCCATAGTTTCTTCTTGTAATTTGCAAAGCTGGCATCTTGATGGACCAATTACACCTCTCTTTCACAGGTTTTCCCCAGTTAGAGTCTTTTTATGTTGCACCAACCACATGAACAATTTGATTTTCATCCAAATTTGATTCTTCCATAGGTCCTTCTATACCGTGTCAGGGTTTGGAAAGTCAATCCAGAGGGCTATTCGCTTGGCCTCTTTAAGGTTAAAATTCCCTTCATTGTTTTTGCCCCATCTCAGTTGGCTGAAGATGTTGAAATCAAATCTTTCTCTGTTCCAAGATAGTTGTAAGAGCTTCTGCCTAGGTCTTCAATGGAGAGTCCTCATTGTAAATCAGATTCTTCCATACTTTCCATGTTCCTTCATTTCTGTCATACTCCCAGAAGTCATTTACCCTGTGTAACCATTTGCCATCGGTATCCTTCTTAGGATTGTCAAAATATTCTCTTAGTAGTTTTGGTTCCTGTTGCCAATTATCTTCCCAAAACCAAGCAAGGTTTCCATCTCTAATTTCCCAGAAACTATGTTTTTTAACAATAGCTTTGTTCTCCCAAGCTTTGTTCCAGATGTCGGAGCCTTTGATTATTCTAGATATTCTGATGTACTCCCTTTCTTGCCAATTGCTTGCATATTTCTGTTTCCAAACCTTGGCCCAAGGGGCATCTAATTCCTTTAGCCATCTCCACCATAGTTTTTCCCCCAAAAATTTGTTTAAGATTTCAAGGTCATCAAGTCCCAAACCTCCATGTGTCTTAGGTTTACAGATCTTTTCCCAGGCTATCAGAGACCTTTTCTTTTTCTCTTCCCCTTTGCCCCAAAGAAAATATCTTTGAATATTTCTAATGTGTTGCATAACTTGTTTAGGAGCTGGGAGTACTGAAAACATGAAAATAGAAACAGTTTATAGGATGGATTTTGTAAGCACTAGTTTTCTTGCCAAATTCAAAGACATGTTTGTCCATTTTTGGACTTTTTCCTAAAGTCTATTAATAACAGGCTCCTGTTGAAGTGAATCAGCTTGCTTCTTACCTCCTCGGTGAATCCCTTTGTGATGAGCTCCTGGTTAATTTCCTGTAGCTTTCCCTCAACTACTTTTTTGGCTTTGAAGATATTGCCAAACTCATTCTTATTCCAATCTTTAAGCCCAAGTTTGATGTGTTTCAACCTCCGTTGTAGAAGTTAAATTTTAGTACCCTGAACATTCAAATATTATGTCCACCATTTTTCAATATTGTTGTTGAAGTCTAGATGGGTAAACCAAATGTTTTCAAATCTGAAAGGTCTATTTCTTTGCATTCCTCTAAAGGATGCTTCTAATTGAACAAGCCAGTGGTCCGAGCCTCCAAAAGGGAGAATCATAGCTAAGAATTCAAGTCCTAAGAGGATAAGGTTCTTAGAGATAATGAATCTATCTAGTTTAGAGGCCGCTTGAGCAGCCCCTCCCCTTTTATTGTTCCAAGTGAAGATACCATTGTAGGTTTCTGTATCTACTAGCCTCATGTTGGTAATGAAGTTCTGAAAAGCTATGGAATCTTTGCCTAGAGATCTAGTCCCACCTTTTTTTTCCGAGAGAGATCTGATCATATTAAAATCCCCTCCCAAAATCCACGGGATGCCTGTATGTCTTTCTCTTAGCTCCTCCTGAGAGGTTAGAAGCCTGAGTTTATCCTCAAGCTTCTGTGGACCATTACATTTGTAATCAAATAAACTTCCTTGTCCCCCAAAGGTTGGATGACCACTGATAGGTAGTTCTTCGATGCTTCAAGATCTAGGATTCCAAGTTTCTGAGGGTTCCACAGTATAAGAATTCCTCCTGCAATGTTGTCTACTTTAACTTCTAGATATTCATACTTAATAAGCCACTTGCTATGAATTTCTCTTATTTTGTCTACAGAACATTTTGTTTCCTAGATAAATACCAAATCTGGTTTTTCCTCCTTCATTCTATTGCTGAGATTTCGTTGTTTCCTTTTACTTCCTAGACCCCTAATATTCCATGTTCTAAGTTTCATTAAGAAATATTTGTAAATGAGTAACTAGTTAGGTATTTCATCTTACCTGAGTTGATCATGAGTTTTCCACATTATATCAGCAGCTCTTTTTCTTCCTCTTTTCCTTCCTAGGTTCTTGGGAGCATGTCCCTCTGCTGCCTCCATAGTTTTGACCCCTCCGTTATCTCGACTATCATGGTTCCTTTTACCCTTTGCTTGAGTTCTCAAGATGAAGATTTGTTGTACTCTATTAAATTCCTCTTAAGGTAGTGAATCCACTCCTTTGGTAGTTCCTTCCTCCAGGAATTTTTCTAGATCTAGATGCTCCCTTTCCGGTATGTCCTGTAGTTCCTACTCCTTCATTGCCACTTCACTTGAGGTCATCTCTTGGTCCCTATCAAGTTCCATCGTGATGGGTTGATCTTCCTTTTGTTGGTTTTTGTCAGATCTATCCTCTATGTTGTCATCCTTTTCCTTCACTATTGGATTGTCCTTCAATACTTGCTTCTCTCTTTCAACCCCCTCTTCTTCTTTTAATATCTTGAACCTATTATGACTAGATTGCCTTTCCTCAGATTTTTTTTTTTTTGTTTCTTTCTCCCCCCTTTTCCTTTGCCTCCCACTTTAGTAATGCTTTCAGTCTCTTTACCTGAGGTTTCTTTGATGCTGCTCTCCATTTTATTTACTGGGAAGTCTCTGAAGAGGTGCTTGGGTTCATGGCATTTGCGACATCTGAAGGGTATATGCATATAATCCACCACCTGCACCCAATCTTCATCATAAACTTCTAGAATTATTTCATCTGGCAAAGCCCCAGAGAGGTCCATTTCCATGCATATTCTAGCAAAGGAGGTATATTTTCCACACAGTGTGGCTTCTGATATTTTTATAAAATTCCCTATTTTATTACCTATGGCCTTTAATGATCCTGGCTCCTAGTAATCTAGATGTAGGGAATAAAGTCTTATCCATACCGACACCGAAGTAAATGTCTCATGCTCCAGAACGAAGTTCATAACCCAAGGTCACATATAGAGACCTGCAGACGCATAGAAGTAAAGGCCTCCTTCAAACATCTTGTCCTTATCCTCTATGTTTACAAACACAACTGTAAAGAAACCCTTGGATCCAAGGTGCAGATCTATATCTCCCTTAGGTTTCCAATGGTTATTTATCCATGCGTGTAGGGCCTTCTCCGTTGGCCATACCCCCATGAATTTGCATATCACTGCATAGCTCGCCATGTGCTCCTTGTGCACCTATAGCACTGGATCACTTAACACCACTCGGGGTGTGATGAAAACCCTTGGTTTACAAGGTCCTGTCCGAATTCTGGAGTCAGATTTCCAACTGTCTACTTCTATACGTTTCTCCCTTCTAACTTCCTCCTGCGTTTCTGCCATCTTTTGTGCTCTGTTGTTTTTCTCTTTTCCTCTTTTTGTACACCCTATTTCCACTTCCATGGGCTTCTTGAAACGATTAGAGACTACATGACTGTAGGAGAGAGTAGAACTCCATGGTGCCTGACACTGAAATCCTACTACAAACCCTAGTACTACGCGTTTTTCCTCCTCACCTATTTGTCATAGTCTCAGTGCACTCATTCCTTTCTTTGATTAAAATTCCCTTACATATTAATTCTTGTTCTCGTTAATTACTAATATTCATATTTTATTTTAAATAAAGTTATAATTTAGTTAATTCTTTGATTTTTTTTAATTTTAGCAACTTTGGATATATGATGAACCAAGTGTTTTCATGTTTCTCGTGAATTGATGACTATGGGCATTTAATAGCATTTACTATGGCTACTTTAATTATTAGGTGGATAGTAGGAGGATTTAATTATGTGAGGCATGCTATTTTGGGATAAGAGTTCCAATTTTAATTTAATTATCAATAATTAATAGGTGGATGGTAGACCTTCCTGTTCTTTTAATTAAATTGATTAATTAAAAAAATGTCTTATGAACAAGTTCATATCAAATTATTTATGGTTTTTAGATATGTGGTATTAATGAGACATACTATTGGTTCATAGTATTGCAAGAAAACATGCATATAAATAAATATTCTCCATAATAAAATGGAATGAATCTCCTTAGTTAATAATCGTGTTACATGTTTTACTTGTATATTATTAATTTCTATAATTAATAATTCTAAAATAAAAAAAGCAAATTTATGATTTTAATTAAGTTTAATGATTTTTTTTTAATCTTGTTAATGTGAGATGTATCATGAATTAAGTATTTTTGTATGCTTATTCTTGGATTCATGTCTTTGGGTAGTTATCATCCATTGGATCTATATAGTATCACTAATATATTATATATATAATATATATATATAATAATATATATATATAATATTATATGCAATGTTTTTTTTTATTTTTTATTTTTTTTGGCAATGTGAGATGGTTTCAATGTCATCCTCTCTTTTAATTATCACTGTTCAATATTAAACTTGCATTACATTTAATTTATATTGTTGTGTTATTACACATTTAATTATGTTGATAGGTATGTATATTTTAGAAGTGGAAATAAGTTTTTTGATTAAATGGTGGAGATAGTTTCAATGGCCATCCTCTCTTTTAATTCTCACCATTCAATATTAAGCTTGCATCTATATTAAACTTGAACTTGTACGAAGATTAAAACGACTCCAACTTTTACCATGTAGTTTTTTCCAACCACTAAAATTTCCTCCCATTCAGGGTTCAAAATTAAGTTGTCATTTATCTTCAAATAAAAAATTACTTGTCAAATTTGAAGTAAAAATTATTTCGAGTTTTTAATTAAAAGGTAAGGAAAGTTTTCATAATATGTTCTACATGTCAATATTTTTATGGTATTTATCTTTATCAGTCATTTTTCTATATACAATAAATTAAAAAAAAAAAAAAAAAAAAATTGTTAAGAAAAATTCGGCATATTATGGGTAGTTAATATATATATATATATTATATAATATATATATATATATACAACACACACAATAGAATCTTACTGTTATGGATTCATGCATGTATATGTCACTTGATTATTGAAATTACATGTTTGGTAGTGAAAATTGAAGATCAAAAGCTTTGATTGTGGTGAATCCTCCTTTTATTACTCTTAGAGAAGAAATAATTCCAATAAGAATCAACTAATCATCCTCTTGCTACTGAGATTTACAAATGGTACCTACCAATCTTCTATGACTCCACTTGATCTTCTTACTACCTACTCCACTTCCCTGTATTTACTACCTACTCCACTTGCACATATTATGTGTTTAGCTTGCTTGGATTTAAGAATATTACATACTTATCTTCTTTATGCCTCTTTAATATGAAGACACAACAATAGGCATTAGGGATCAAAATCAATTCAATATAGGTCTAATTTGGGGTTAAAAAGTTGTATTCAAATTAAACATGCAATTTTTGTTGACATTAAATAATGTTGTTTATTTGTTTTGTTTTGCTGATGATGTTTTGCATCATAATGTACATGTACATTAATCATTAAGCCAATAATTATTATGGAAAAAGAATCATGTAAATCATATTTTTTTATAGAAATTTGTGTTTCTGGACATCGTAATAAATTGATTTTTTTTTTCTTTTTTTATTGAACATTGCAGTGATATCCATAAAATAATATTATATTATGATTTTTTTTTTAAATTCATTACAATTGTTTAAACATGGACCAATTCTTATAACATATATAATAAAGTGAAATAATATTTTAGTAAAAGGGTTCCATTGTATATGAGGAATTATATCTATGAGATAAAAGAGTAAATGTTTCTATTGAATTCTCTCCGTATGATTCCTATAGATACTATAAAAAAATGGTACAATTCAAGTTGCTCCATATGATTCTTATATAGAGGGTCAGTAAATAGTCCTATTAAACTCCTTAATTATTATATAAATTTTAATATTAGTGAATTTGTGTATACTTATATATCATAAATATAGAAATACACATATACCTTCTATAACCAATACCTAGACCTAGGTATCAAAGTTAACCAACCGTGATTTAAATGGATGTGATACTCGTATATCATTGGCAAATCACCTTGTGATAACACAAATGAAGTTGTTCCTAGAGGGCAATAACAGCCTACCAAAGAAAAACATGATGGGAATAGGCAATTTCCCTGAGCTAAGCAATAAGTGGTAATATATTTGTGACAATCCATTGAAATATGCCATATTATAAACACGAGTTTCATGATTTCATATTATTTTCTTGATTTCATTTTAGTGTGATGTGTGTTGGTGTGATGCTACCACAAGTCACAAAGTGCTAAAGTTTGTTCAGTTAGAAATTACTTAGAGCATGATATATGGCTACATAACTTGGCCTTCCAGGCTTCTAAGGGTTTAGATCACTCGCTGCGATTGATATTTATTTTTGTAAAGCTTCAAAAGATAGCAAACCAAAAGAGAAAAGCCAAGGCATATATACAAGAAAATTGGTTGGGTAATCCCACTGAAAAAGCTAAAAATGCACATGTAAATCTATACCATTTAAATAATGAGATTTGCACCATTTAAATAATGAGAATTCCCGAACTATTGGTATTTTTTCCATTGTACTTAAGTTATCCTTGGAATTGTTGTAACCCACCTGCACCACATAAATTTAGCATCCCTTCCAGAGGCATTTGTTCAATTGGTTAGCGGTAATGAGTCGCAACTTAATATTCCTTTTTATACCCTGAATTTCCTGTCTAACACCTTCTCTGGTGTAGAAGATAATAGTTTTGTCTCTGCAATTTACTAGAGACCAATAGCTCTCTAACCAATCCATCCCAATTAACACATCATAGGATCCTAGGGGTAGAACATTTAAAGTCACTTTAATATGTTGTCTTGCGATTTTAATAGGACAATCTTCTACCTTAGCAGTGACTATCTATTTTTCTCTTGTGGCTATTTGTACCATCCATGGGCTACTGAATCTAATGGTTTGTAAACGAGTTAACTCTACAACTTTTGGACTATTGTAACTCAAACTTGCTCCTAGGTCTATCGAAATAGAAATAGGATGGTCAAAAATCTTACTTTTGAATTCCACCATTTCAGGTTGATATTCAGCTTGGTGATCGCCTAAGGCTGCATTAATCCTTGGGATGCTCCTTGCCACATCACTCACTGTAGAAGCCTCTTGAAGATGCGTTGTTATCGTTGCACGAGCCTGTTGGGGACAGTTCTTATAGTAGTGGGTTCTTCACAACCTCAAAATTGTAGGGATGGATTTTATATCTGTATAGATTCAAGCTTATTAGGTGCTTCACCCTATCTTCTCTCAACTGGTAATTTTGACTTCTGGTGACTTTTTCCAGGGAGGTTACCTTGTTGCTTCTGAAAAGTGTTTTAGCCAGCAACCACCTTCATGTTTATGTTCAGAAAACATTTCTTCTCTCTCTTATTCATCTAATTCTTGTCGCTTTCTCCCCTCGACTTCATTTGCTGATAACAAGTTCAGGCTTTATGGATAGCTTCATCCATAGTTCTTGGGTTGTTAAATTCCAGCTTTTCTTTCATAAACGTAGGGAGGCTGCTAACAAATCTTTTCACTTTGGCCTTCTCCTCGCAAATGTATGGAACATACCTTAGCAAAGATGTAAACTTGGATATATATTCATCTATGGACTATTGCCCAAGTTTCAAATCGTAGAATTATTTTTCTTTTTCATCGTAGAATCTTTCCATTAAGTACTTATCCTTGAAAGGCTTCTGGAAATTATCCCATGTGATATCTTTCTCATCGATATTTCTCATAGTCTTGACTTCTTCCCACCATAAGGTGGCCTTACTTTGCAGCTGGTAAATAACTAGCCTAGTTTTCAAATTATCATCATACTCATAAATTTGAAAGTACTTATTCATATTGATCAACCAAACCTCTACAGTATCTTCATTTTCCCCATCAAACAAAGGTGGTTTAATTTTTTTGAATTCCCCCTTTAATTCAGTTTTTTGCCTTTTGGTTCCCTTTATGCCAGAACCATTCTCAGATCCTTCTTCATGCTCAATTCAATCTCCCTCGGTCTCTTGGTGATTTTCTTCTTGAGCATGTACTTCAGTTCTGTTCCCTACATTAGGACTAGGGATGAGGTTTCTCTGATTTTCCTATCAGAGAGGCTTTTCAGGATTCTTTCCTATTCTAACCTCATGCACTCATTATCAACACGTAGATTAGCCATCTCTTTCTACAACTGTTGCATAGTATGTAATAGTATTGTGTTGGAATCGTTAATCTCTCCACCCAGCTAGACCCACATCTCAGGGTTTACTTCTGAAAAGGGTACAAACCCTGAACCCACTTAGGGTCTTCCAGGTGGAGGAATTCCATCTCCTTCCTCATAGTTCCTTATTTATTGGTCACTATGGAACAATTATATTTTATCATGGTTAGTGCCCAATAGGTTAGATCATTGCAACCTTTCTCTGATACCATTTGTAACACATAACACTACACATCCATTACCAAACAATTTTCTTTTTTATTATATGGTGAAATAATTAAAATCCATGAATGCTTTACAATTATTATGTACATAATTGTCTCTACGGTCACATACATCATTTAAGAAGTACAGACCTGCATGTATAGTTAAACACTTAGCTCAAGTTAAATAAAACATTTACTCCTTATTGATGGTCTATAATTGCACGAACATTTACACTTGCATATTATATTGTTATTGATCATGGTTGTCAAGTGCTTTAAATATTCTAGGTTGTCATTAAGCATACAACCCTTGGAAATTCTTTAACGCAGTTTGGATGGCTATTAATCCCGAGAGAACCCTCCAAGTGTGGACATCCTCCTTCAAACACTCGACAATGATCCTAGGACCATAACACATGAGCTGGATCCAACAACTCCTATCCTTCCACCAAAGTTTAGGGTAATGGTTTTGCTTGGAGAGCTATTGACGATGGTCATTTGCGTCTACTGGGGAATGAAGGAGGTTGCTCTGCAACTAGGTTTTGAGTACAGTCTTTTGCTATAGAACGACCTTCCAACAAATTGGTTGCCTTACACTTGAAAAAATTAATTTCCTTACCTGGTCTACATTTACTGAGTGATTCTGAGGGCACACTTTCCTCAGTTTTAAGCCCTCTTCATCTTGAGCTCAGTTCTTGTAGTAAGGAAACCACCAGTTTTGCTTCTAATATTTCTTGGGTAATTTGGGGTTCCTCCTATTATCAAGAATGGAAGGTGTGTGCACCTAGATGGGTTCAGGAGCCTTTCAATTCTTCTCAAACTTCTCAGGTTCAACACAATAGGTAAAGGTTTCCTTTTTATCTATTCCACTTTAGTCTGGTTAATTTATGCTTGTTTGGGATTCTTACAGATGGTGTTTTTCTTTTGTGCAGACCAAGCGACTGCATAGCGGCATACCTTACTAACAAAATGAAAGAACCTGCTAAAATTCCTACCCCTTTCTCTCCATGTTGGATTCTAAGCTATCATAAAACTATGTATTGTTTGGGTATTCTCTTGCCCTTTTGGGCCTGTTGGAGATTTTATAACCCTCAAAGAGGGTTTCCTTCTTATTTATTCATTAATGGCTCATTTTCTTGTCATGTTAAGGTTTCTGGTACCGCAACATGGAGGGCCTTGGAGGAAATGACCACGACCTTCCTCCATATGAGTCCTTTATTCTTTGTAATTACTGTCATATGATGTGCTTAGAACTTTGCACAATCCTACTATTAGTTGTAAGGATAGCTATAGGAAAATGGTTTCCTTAGTTTTCAACCTTCTAGTGTTTAGAAAGCTCATTTGATATAAATTGTAATGTTGTTCTTGGTTTCTTCAGACATATATATAATTTTACAGTTATATTTTATTCTTTTAGGCAATAATACATAAACTATGTTGTAAATCCTTCTTTATTTAAACTGTTATAGGGTTTCATGTTTGAATATAATTCCAACTAAGAATCCCTTTGGCTCTGGGTTCCATATTTTTTTTTAATTCAAATACAGGAATTCGACAAGGTTTATGCAGTTTTGTGAAAGAATGGTTTCTTTTGCATTTATGAACAATTTTTAAGCTAATTTTTCCTCTGGGTCCTTTTTGGACTGAGAGGGTTCCTCCACTATTAACTTATACTCAAGATGTTCTGAGCTATTTTTCATCTTAAGACAATTTCAAGGCATTATTCCTCTTTTATTTAATTTTCCTATAATTGTGGTTGTTTTAGACAATTCTTCAACTGTGATAACAGTACTTTGTTTTATTTCAAGTTACTTGTCAGTCTCAAGTTTCATGGTATAATTTATATGTAAATACATTGCAGCAACCAGGCCGGAAACATTATATCAATATTTTCAACCACAATGACGTAATGTCTACAACAAAACTTGGATAGACCATTCTAAAAGTAATGGGGTTCCTTCTCATAACGTTTTCCTAATATTTATCCCCTAAGATTAACTAGTATATATTTTTTAATTTCCTGAATGTTTGATCTCTCCCTTTCAAGTAAAAGATAGTCCTGTGGCAAGATTCATTCTCTTCTCTTCCTATAAACTGATTAAAATTAAATAGCAAGTTTTCCTTCTGTTTTTCTGTATCAATTCCAGATAATAAAGGGTTACCTTTTCCAAAACTCTCTCCCCCGTCTAAACTAGACATCTCAATACAGGGTAAAGTTTTGTCTTATGTATCATCTCTGTTTTGATTTCTACAATGTTAGCCAGACTATTTATTACAAACATACCTTACCAGTTAACAGAAGTATCGTTAATTATTATTACTTCAAGAATTTAAATGACCAAGTACTAATGCTTATCAACATTACACATTCTAATAACAATTTCATCAGTAATACCAACAGTCAAGAATTAACGCTTATCTGAAATGTGCAAAACCAACCAAGAATATGGAATCAAAATGAGATTGTTCCTCCCTTCCAATGGAACCAGCAATTACATCCAATTTCCCCCTTAGATTTTCCGCTTCTAGTACAGTTGATATCTGGTAGCCTTTCCAAGCTATATTTTTTCCTCAGACCTCAAGAACTATTGGTCCAGTCTGGAATTATCTGATCTCCTGAAATCTGATTAGAGGTCTCCATTGGTTCCAACTAGCTCAGGACAACTCTCCACCAGCATAATACTCCATCCTTCTTTCTTAGGTGGTTCTGCCTCACTCTGGTGGCTAACCCCAAAAGTGTCCCCTCCTCAGATCTTTTGTCTATAGGTTTCAAGAAAGAAAGGAGATAACTACCTCAACTGTATGGAAGTTATAAATTTAATCCATGAGTCCCCATTCCTCTTCTTTTCCTCAATGATTTTCTTTTGTTAGAAAAGTGAACTTAAAAATTATCAACAATTGTTAACAAGTCCTTGATTAACCAATTGTTTGTCATAACTAGAATAAAAAGTAAATAGTGATAGTAACTATAAATATTACCCCAAACTCGAGGGTGTTACATTACTCAGTGAAATTATACCAACATAGATCCATCACATTCACTGAGTGAAATTATACTGGTGTAGAGAACCCAATTTAAAAGTAATCCAACAATCGGAAGCATTCCCATATAGCTTAAGCCTCTAGAATCATGGGCTAAACACTTATCGAGTTTATCTTACACTATCAGGAGCTTTTCTGTGTGCTCCTGCCTTCAAAAACCCGCTCAAATGTTTTAACTCGGAATACAAAGGGAAACACAACAAAACCTGTTTAAATCATATAACCGGAACTCAAATTACATAAACCAACTTCTATAAATATTTCAGGCCCGCTTTTCCCATCAGTCTTATCACATCCCCACTGATCTCTAAATACACCAAAATATATAGGAAACCCATTCCAAAAGCTTAAGGCTGGATCTTAAATATTATGGACCCAAATCTATGAATTTTCGAGTCCACACCTTCATTACATTCTGTAGCACTCCGACCTCCGAAACCCTCGATCGCCCAATTGTTGATTGTCCCAACCGTCAATCTCTGACTATCGGCGATCGCTATATTGATGTTCCTTTACACTGTTTATCGGCCCACCTTTTCTGCGATATGCGATCGATTATCCACCATTGATCTACTTCCTGATCTAATGGCCCTCAGTTCATCGATGATGTCGCAATCAGAGATTGCAAAGGGTTAGGGCCGATCCATTTATAACTACCACGGATGCAATAATATCAACCATTGATCTTTTAGATCTAATGGTTGGTGTTTGTTCTTGTCGCTTCCTTCTTAACTCAATCACAATAGCCCCTTTGATTGATTTATGTGTTAAAAACAGTTCCACCATACCCTGTTTTCAATCATGATTCTCATATAGCTTCTCCGTGACATCTTTGGACAACGATTAGGTATTAGAGCACTCAAAATAATTCTATTAACACTAAGGACACTCATATTTCTTTAAATGTTGTTGTTCATAATTGCAAGCATAAAACAGAGAAGAATGCACAATTTATCCCGCAGACAACTATACAGAAACAAACAAAGGGTTTCCATACATACAGCCTATTTACACACCAAAATCAATTATCTGTATACAATTATCAATACATAACAACACTTTTAGGTTCTCTATCCTTCTCCAACCTGATTCTTCTTATTAATGGCCTTTTTCCCTTATGTTGCATGTAGGCTTACAATATTCTCAATCCTTTTCCTCTTTGTCTTGTCTCTCTATCTTGAATTATACAAGAAGACACAATTTATACAAATAAATGGATTCATGAACAATTCTAGTTCAGAACCAGAAATCTCTCAACCTCTCCTAAAAAGTATCTTCAAACCCACTCTTTTCTAAACCAATGCTAAATCAAGCTTTTAAATTTCCTCATATTCTATTCTAGCCAAATAATTCTAACTGTTTGGCCTGATCTCCACACAGGGAGGATCAATCAGCCACATATACCCTTTTCTCATATTTTCCAATAAATAAACACTCATATATTTAAATAAATAAAATTAATTAAACTATTGTCTTCCAACCCCTTGTTAGTCACAACATGTGATTATGCTATCACATTGCTGACTAGGCCTGAATGCTCCTGCATCAGACTCCCAAAGTTGAAAGTTTCCATGACCTCCTGGCCATGTGTTCCTTCTGTTGTCCCTCCAGTATCCCAAACTTTACTTTGTAACTGGCCATCACTTCCATCACGCTGCTGATTTAATTCTTTTGCCATTGTCACTTCTGTTCTCCTATATTTCCAAATCTTAATTTGTTGTTGTTATCTATTCTCACCAATACAAATTCCCGTGTTTAATTTATCCTTCTTGTTGTCCCTTAATTTCACCTTCCATGATTTCTCAACTTTCTCTTTGCAATATTTTTTTAACTAAATTCCACTGACATTTGTATGCTATACATTCTCCTTTACCATATAAATTATAAAATTTCTGTCCAAATCCTCCTTGCCTCTGCCATTTACTATCTGTTGTTTGTATTCTACAGCTTCCCTTCCATTATCATCAAAGCTAATATTTTCCCCTATGTTATCAGATTTATCTAATAACTTTTCCAACAAAATGTCAATTCCTTCATATTCAATGAGCATGTCATTTGTATATGACTCCTCTTTCCTGTATATGACAAATTTTCCATTACCATTGTCAGATTCAAAATAACTATGGTTTTCCATCTTCACAAGTGATTCTACCATCAACTCTTTATATTGTCCTTTTTCAAAAGCTATGAAACTGTCATCAATTCTCTTTCCAATACTTTCCTTTGCACTATATAGTATTTCTTGTTCCAACACAAGCCTATCATTCAATGGTTCAATAGCTAGGATTTCTAGGAGCATATCATTATGAAGTATCTTTTCATCCTCAATACTTATACTATTGTAACAAAATGATGGTATGGTATCTTCTCCTACAATAGAAAAAAAATTCTAGTTTTCTAAAGTTTCTTCATGATTTACAAATTCAATAAAATAATTCACTTTAAAATCATAGAATTCCTGAACTTCTACATCTATCAACATCATCATGCATTCCTCCACAGTTTCCATAATATTTTCATTTTGGTTTTCTACTAAAAATACTTCATTATGGTTATCATCACAAACTTTCATTGGCTTATCTTCAGCTTCTTGAATCATGACAATTTCCCTGCCAATACCATCATTCTCAAAATTATTAAGTACATGTTCAAAATATCTTTCTGTTTCAGCCATCTCTTCCAGTAATCTCACTTCTTCATCAACATGCATAAGCACATTGTTCAATGTTGTTCATCACCTGTCAAACCTGAAAACATACACAACATGTCAGTTTCAAAATTACAAGACTCTTCATTTGAAGCCTCAGTGATCAGCTCCTCATGCTTCCCTGAACTATTCTGATAGTTCACTAAATTATTGAGAAATTCTTCCTCAACATCTCTGATTTCTTCCTCATCAAAGAAAACTTATGGGATTGTGACTTCTTGACTGTACTTGGCAACTTCATCATAAATTTGTAGAATACCTTCCTATTCTACACAAATTCTTCCATTACTCATTTTGTCCAAATAAGACAACAATACCTCCTCCTCTTCTCTAATAAGACTTTGATCTTTCAAAGATTTCCTTGGCTTACCTTCTTTAGGTAAGTTCTCTGTGTCAGCTTTCCTTCTCTTCACTTCACAAATCTGTAATGCATTTGCTTCCTTTCCTATTTCCATTTCCCATTGGTTTTCTATCCATGCTAAAATTCCTTAAATTATGATCCAATAAGTTTTTACTAAAAGAAGACACAACCATTCGACCGTACCTTTTAATTTCCTCCACCAATTGAAGTCTTGAAAGTCCTTATGCGTCTCCTTTCTTGCTTTTCTTGCCTTTACTCCTTTCACCTTTTCATACATAGGTTCAAATTCCTTAGGCTGCATACCTGCAATTTTACATTCACAGAAATAATTAATCCCAAAAATATGAGATCCTCTTATCTTTGAGGATGCCACCAACACATTCCTTTCATTATGATCTGCATAGATCAGTTCTTCATCATTGTCTTCTTTCCCAAGGAGAGATCCTTTCTCTGGTTCATAGATGTATTCTATCCCTTCATTCTCAACTGTTCAAAGCTTTAATTTCTCAGCAACAATTCTCTGACATGCCATTTAACTCTTCTTCCCACATAAAATCCTTGTTTCCATTTTTCTTTAATTCCTTTCAATACCAACTTCTCCAAATGACTGAATTCTGCCTTCATCCCAGCCAACTCTATATCCCTTTTGTTAGTGCCTAGATTTACCTCAGGCTGAAAAGGTAGGATCCAGGGCCAACATCAAACCATGTCAACTTGGTAGCTAGCCTTACCAGGTCAGGAGAGTGCTCTCTCCGGGTCAATCTCAGCGAATTATGATCACTAAGGGCTTGAGATCAACTAATATAGCTACTGATCTTAGGCTAGGTATAGATGTAAAAGAGTTTGATTGAATAAATTGATGATTTTGTGGGCTCTAAGGGAAAGGCAGATCTTGGATGCAAGGAATGAGGCTCAGTCTTGCAGGGATCTCAATGGGGCAAGGTAGGCAACTATATTTGGCATTCTAAATTAAGTGAGATGGATGGATCAGATGGAAGAGGAGTTGAAGAGGGAAAGAGAAGCCATGGGTCCTCTCCAAACAGATGAAAACATAAAAAACTAAAGCAAACTTCAAGTAGAGCACTGCAATTTCAATGTATTCTACTTACACTCTTGTTTGATTTAGTTGAGAAGAAGTAAGAGAGAAAATGACATACATAACACATGAATAAATTCACAAATACATAAGAAAGCACTGTACCAAAAAAAATGCCACAGGGATCCCAAAGAGTACTGCAAACCCTAGTCTCAATTCCTTAGCCAAAATACTGATATGAGTGTACAATGAAGCTCCTTGATTTCTCAAGAGTCCAACCATGCTAATGACTGAAAAAACACATAATATAGACAAAGCATAGCTCATCCTTACCTCTAGGGGTCGAGCTCACATGTTTAGGAGCTGATCCAACTGATTCTAAACTAGGAGCTAGAAATCAGGCAATGAAACAGCATGCCTCTAGAAACAAGAGAACTGATTCATTCAGTTTCAAACAACTCTTTAACTGATGAATCTACCTAACCAAGTGAAAAATTGACATATTTACATCATGATCCATCAATGTACATGAAATTACATCACAATTTGACATTAAGAAAGTGAAAAAGTCAAACTGGCCAAAACTGGGCGAAAAACAAAGCAATACTTGGTCAAACTGGCAAAATTTCCTCTATGCGCCGTGCCTGTTTGGACCCACTTTTGGAGGTCTTCCTGGTGTCAAAATTAGATCCCAGTATGCTTGTTGGAAGTTTCTACTTGTCTACTTTCCAACCCAAGTGGAATTTTTCAATTTGGCCTTCATTTTCCCTATCAAAAATCAAATCTCCCAAGATTGCTTCCTGTGTGTCAAAATAAGGGCAGTAAGGTCATGTTTTGAGTGTTTTTGACCTTTTTGAGGGCTCAAAACCTGCCCAAATTTCTTGGCCATAGGTAGGAAAGCATAATTATTCATGCCAAATCCAAAAATTCTGAGTTTTTGTGATTTAGAGGCTCCTAGCAAAAGCGAGCGCCACGTGGCGCGGCGCATATGGCAGAAATTCCTGTTTTTGTGCCAAAAAAATTCAAAAATGCAAAAAATGCTCCAAATTTTTTAAAATTTGGGCTAAGTTTTCTCCATCAAGCATGTTTTTGGGCCAAGGAATCCTCAGCCAATATCTGAAGTCAATCATGCTCCTTTCGCCTCTTTGATGCCTTCTTCAATTTTGCCTTTAAACTCCTGATTCGCGCCTTGCAAACTTTGTCCCTTGCCATGTAATGAAAATCCATGTGTTTCAACAAGTTTTTCTCCTTTTTAGCCTTCTCCAACAATCTCTCTAAGTGGATATTGACTCTGTTGAGCCAAGACTCTTGATCGGCATTGATCTCTTGCTCAAGTGAAGTGAACTCCACCCTCCTTCTTTGGGCAACTTAGCGATTCTCCCGAATGTTTTGCAATTCCATGATCACCTGTTGATCTTCAAGTTGCTTATTCCTTTGCTCCAAGTATTTTATGATCCACTTAGCCCTCTCTAAGTTGAGGGACAAGGCCTTGATGTCTGTCTGCTGCTCTTGTATGATTTCTTTGAGATTTGTGTTTTGCAGGCTCATATCTGTATCATCGTCCTTAATAAGAATAAAGTCCCACTCACCTGAAGGCCCCTCATCCTGGATTGGCCTATTGCCTTTTTCCAGAACCTGTGGTGCTGATGATGGAAGCAAGACCCCTTCCACCCCAGGTGGAGATAATACTCGCTTTGCTGCTGTGAACAACTACCCAGTGCCCTTCTAATAAGTGATAAACACCGACATACTAGCGACTTGTGTCTCATGACCCTCATGCTGATAAGAAGGTCCACCTGTCTCATGAAAAGCCTCTTAAGGTCCCTGAGGAGCTGTGAAAAACTCACGAGAGATGAAATCCTCCCAAATGATGCCCTGTAAGCCAAGTTAATGGATGAACACAATTTTGATGAGAGAAAAATGGTAAATACTGTTGAACTGTTGCTGAGGAGTTTTGTGTTGCACCAGAGTGGTCATATTTTCGATATTTCAGCACATGAAGTAAGGGATGTTCATCATCCGTACCCGGGTAAAAGGCATCAGCAACCTGATATGATAAGCATACAAACGGGAGAACCAGCCCTCACAGTTTAAATACTTCATGATCAGTTTCATTAAAGGAGCATATTCATCTTTGAGGTACCGAAAAGGAAACACTCTCTTGAGCTGTCTCAAAAAGCCGGGTTTGATGTATGGGTCATAATGCTACCGATCAATTTGTTGCCTCTTGTTCCATTGCTCTCCAATGTTGGGAATACCGGTTGTTAGTGAAATGGATTCTGGTGTTAATGTGAAAGTGACACCAGCTAGAGTGGCTTGACCATCATGTAAATGCAGCACAAATAAGCAAGCCAACTCACAGTGAAACTGAATGCTAGCAACCTTCTCACAAAATTCATAGTAGGACTGGTGTTGGAAACAAGAGATGGTAAGTGGGAAGGCCTGTAACTCAGCAAGAGTGGTTGGTTCTTCTCGAATATGTTTGCCACCTCTATGAGGCCCCCTGTGTGCATGTACGTCTGTTGGTGAATCACTGTGTGTCTCCTCTTCATACTCATATGAAGGATCATATGCCATCTCTGCTAGTGGATAAACTGTCTTGGAGTTGCTTTGATGAGAAGTAGGTGATTGTGATGTTTTTGACTTTTGTTACCAAGGGAAACAGTGATATGAGGGACTGTGGAGGGGGAAAACAATGAGGGATTTAGGGACTGTTGGGGTAGGGTTTATTAGTTTTTATATAGGACTAGGGTTTGGGAGTGAGAGAGTATTTGGGATTTTTGGGAAATAGGAATTGCGATATGGGATTAGTGAACTTTAGGGATATGTGAGTTTAGGGATAGGGAAATCAAGAGAAAAATGGAATAAGGGAGTGGTGAGAGAATAAAGGATGGACTTGGTAGCAAAACAACAGTTTGAAACCCTAGGTAGCAATTTGCTTTGAGAAATTTCAAAAGTAGGGTTGGTTTCTTTTAAACACTCACGATACAACGAACACCATCAAACCACCATCAAATTTGGATGAAAAGTAGTGACAGAGGGTTAACCTACTTGAACAAGTGATGATCCACAAGTTTCGGGCGAATTGGAGCAAGTTTTGTTAGTTTCAGGCTTTCTGGCTATGTGCACCGCACATCCAACCCAATGCGCTATGCCCAGTATGTGTCGCGCCTGTGCAAAACTGAACTAGAGGTTGAAGCCCAGTGCATCGCACCAGTTATGTGCTCCGCGCCACCTGCCCAGTGCACCGCGCATCCAACCCAATGCGTTGTGCCCAGTGTATGCACCGCGCCTGTGCAAAACTAAACTGGAGGTGAAGCCCAGTGCGTCGCGCCAGTTATGTGTGCCGCGCCACCTGCCCAGTGCGTCGCGCCAGTTATGTGCGTCGCGCCACCTGCCCAGTGCGCTGTGCCCAGTGACTTGGAGCGGTTTCACCAATTTTGCCTTTCTCAAACCCAAAACGACTTTGCTTTGCTTCCAAGAGTGAAAATGAGCTTTAAACATTTGGAGACATGACTTATACATGGAGCTTTTAAATTTTTTATTGATAAAACCCACTTTCATAATGTTTTGAAGATAACTTTATTTTTAAACTCTTGGACTTTTTTCACTTCATTTGAGCTTTGTGATGAACAAAATGACCTGTGCTTTCCTTGTTTTGCAGGGGGTTGGAGCTACTGGGGCTAGGGAAAGTGACCAGGGTTACAGATGGAGGGATTTACAATGAATAAAACAAAATTTCATGATTTTTATACAATAAAAGCAAAAATACTCAGTTTTTCTTTTGAGGAAAACCACATTTCTAAGCACTTGATGATGAAATTTATTGATGCTGGAACCTCCTCATGTGTCTGCTGGTTGTTATTGGACACTTTGAAACACTTTTTGATGAAACCCTGATGAAACCCTAATGAAACCCTAGACCTAAATGACAATGAAACCCTAAAATAAAACCTTTGCAATCTTTAAGACAAAAAATAATTGTATATGCTTTTTAATGAACAAACATGAGCCAGCAGGTAAATGACATGAGGGAAAAAGTAGGAGAACCCACTACTGTCAGATGATCCATGCACCTAATGGAATGCAGCTGACTCGGCAGGACACCTAATATGAAATGCAACAAGAGGATTTGATCTCTGACGGAGGGATGAAGATACTGACACTAACATTGGATCCAATGGGGATCGTAGCTCCTTGGAGGTGCCAAGAACTACAGATCTCTGGGAAATCTGACAGTGCCTTCGTCCATTGGGCTATGGAGTCAATAACTTCGACAAAACAAAAATGAACTCTTGACTTAAAGACTCAATTTCAGCACTGAATGTGACTCAGCATTGACCCATTTTCAAGATTGAAATTGATTGGAAGACCTGACTCTAACAAACCAAACCAAAACTGAAATCAAACTTCAGCTTTATAGCCTTCACCTCGAGCCCCAAGCTGAAGAATGAAAATAGTACACACTTACAATGGAATTTAAACAAATCGGTATATACAGTGATGAGTAGGACAGCAGAAAACATTTCACAAATAATACTGCTTGAGGAGCCGACCGTTGACCGCTCCACTCGGATAATCCTTGCCATTCAACTCTTGAAACAGGAAAGCATTCTGGCCCCAATATGCAGCAATCTTGTATGGTACTTTCCAAAGATTTTCAAATTTTCCATGTTTACCTTTCTCCTCATTCCTTGCATCCCATTTCACCACTATGTCTCCTATCTCAAACATGTCTGCCTTTGCTTTTCGGTCATATATTCTCTTGATTCTTTCCTGCAACTTGAAAGTATTTTGAAATACTTCCTCCCTAGTTTGCTGCAAATGAATCATTTGATTGATCCTCCGCTGTAAACCATCATCTTCGCTGCTCACTTCTTGCAAAAGTTTGACCACCGGGACTACCAAAGAGGTTGGGAAAACTGTGTCCACACCGTACACAAGCTCAAAAGGAGATATTCCTATATATTTCTTGTGACTTACCCTATCTGCCCAAAGTGCATTGACCAGCTTTTTGTGCCAACTTTTCTTGTTAATTTCCAACAGCTTTTTGATAATGTTGACAAGAGATTTATTTGAGGATTTGGCCAATCCATTGCTGTTGGAAATAATACTGAGAGGGGGGGTGAATCAGTATTATCAAGTCAAATATTCCTTTTCAAAAACAAATGATATATGCTACTTCAGTTAATTAAACCCACGTATATACGAAACTATGCAGAAGGAGACTCGCGTATACAAAGCAAACTTTTAATTTACTTTATCTTTTTGATGTTGATTGTTAATATGTGTTTCAGAATCAAATAACCAATAACTAGAAACAGTAAAACAGAGCACAAAGACAATCACACATAAGAACACAAGATATAAGGTGGAAACCCAAAGTGGGTGAAAACCACCTGCTGCAATTCGTTTCTATCTTCTTTTAAATTAGAAACTTCTTTTACAATGTACTGGTGCAGTCCTTTACCAATAGGTAGGCTGCAACCTGCAGAGAGCTACAACCCTCTCTCATTCTCCAGCTTCTCCTAGAAGGGAGCTACAACCCCCTTTAGCTCTTGCACTAGCCAAGATACTAGTACGTAGGTGCTGGCCTACAAAAGGCTACAACCTTCTCTTTCTTCCAGGGACCACGTTTCATACATTTTCAGACGGGATCCATGAACATCAATCAATCATCAAGAATTTCTCCATCAACCAATCCCCTTTTCACCAATTAGATCTGAATCAAGTAGATACTTCTCTGATAGTTGTACCCAAAACACAGTACACCAGTATCTGAACCCAGAACACAGCAGCAATAAGCAGAAGCAGCTAGATCAAAACTCAAAATATATATGCTATTTCAATAACCTGCAACATGCATGCATACGCTTCTGTGTTTGGAACAACATGCGTATACACTGTTTTCATTCACTGAACCAGCGTGTATACGCGCCTTAGCTTCACTGAACCTGCGTACAGATCTATAAAGGATAATTCGCTCTTTCAGATATTCAAACACTAATTAACCCAGATTATCAGTCTTATAGATCAAGCAAGCGCCACATATAACAGACCAAAATCATACAAAGATACTATCATTCAAACTTAAAGATTATGACCCATCAATAGAACTTATCCTTCTCTTTGCACTAAGGTTCCTCCTTTATTCAGATCCAGATCTGCACAATATCCCAATTACCAGTATTCCAGATCTAGCACTTTATCAGATATTCAATCATAATTCAGATGATCCTTTGCCACATGATCTCCTTCCTCTTTTATAGTTTTAGGCCTTCCACAATACCACGGTCCAAAACCATAATACACCAATACCACGGACCCAATACTTGGGATCAACACTTCTGACGAGGTACCATGGTCCAAAACCATAGGTTCAAATACCAAGGACTAACTACCATGGACCAAAGGTAAGTTCTCCAACATATATGTGCTTTTCGTTGCGTGAAAGTGCGTGTATATGCATACGCGCCTTTGTAACGTCTAACCCACATGTATACGTGTCTTCGTCTAGATGAACCTGCGTATATGTCTTTTTCTTCATTTTGAAAGCCTGAACTGAGATCTGTTACCAAGAGAGTTGCCATCAAGGACAACACCTGTGCCATGGTTCCAAACCTGTGCCATAATGCCAACAATTGCCTTGTGGATAATAGGCAGTCGAATGCCCCAAAGTGATTTGATACTTATGACAAAAATCAATCATTTTTTTGGATTTAAAGGCTACTGCATTGTCAATGATCAGCTTATTGGGACAACCAAAATGAGACAAAATGTTGTTTTCAAGAAAGGAGATAATTACCGAATCGATGGCCTGCCTTGAAGGAATCGCCTCAATCCATTTGGTGAAATAGTCTGTCACTGTGAGGATCCACTTATGTTACGCTGAAGAAGAAGGATGAATTTCACCGATGAAATCCAAACCCCACTGCTGAAATGGAGCACTTACTTCAATGGGCTTGAGCAGTAAAGGCTGCAACTTCCTCTTACCTTGAAAAATCTGACATCCGTGGCAGCTAGCCACTGTTTTTTACACATCAGCAAAGAGAGTTGGCCAATAATACCCGGCTCTCAAGATTTTATTGGCTATTGTCTTCCAGAAAAGATGGCCTCCGCAATCTCCTTTGTGAAACTCCTCCATCACCTATTTCGCTTCTTCTTCCACTAAACAATTTAGCAAGACACAACCGGGGTCTTTCCAATAAAGTGCACCATTCATGATACAAAATTTTTCAACTTTCAATTTCAGTGTCCTACTCTTGTTCTTAGCCATTCCAGGTGGTGATGACAGATTTTGTAGTACATAAACAATGTCTGAATACCAAGGAGAAAGAAGGAAAAATTCAGATACCTGAGCAAACTGATTCTCTTCATCTTCCTCGGACATAGCAGTAATTAGATTAATGTCCAAGACATGCAGATTTGACTCAGCCATTAATTTAGCCAACCCCTGTCCTTTAATGAGCTTTGTCGGTTTGATTTCTACGTCATACTCCAACAAAGTAGCAATCCATTTGCCACTTCTCCCCTCCGGATCTGTTTGCACTAGGACATCCTTAACAGTAGCGTTAGGGACGTAAGCAAGGATGTGTGAATGAAAAATATAAACCCAAAAATATTTCAATGCCTTTACCAAAGCAAGGGCCTATTTTTCAATAATATTGTACTTCAATGCCGCATCCCTTATGGTTCTGCTGAAAAATGCAATTGGCTTCTCGAGCTGGTCTCTTTTTTGCATCAAGACCATTGCCATAGTATGATCCGAGGCAAACGAAAACAAAATAAAATCCTGAGTATAGTCTGGGCTGATCAAAACCAGAGTTGAAGAAAGAGCTAATTTTACCAAATTGAAGGACTTAACTGCTTCCTCCGTCCACCTTACTGCACTATCCTTTTTTAGCATATTTGTGATTTCCCTTAAATGTTTTGTAAGATTGGGCACAAAGCGACGTAAAAAAATTATCTTACCATTAAAGGATTGGATTTCTTTCTTACTTCGTGGAAAATAAATCTTTTGAATGGCCTCCACCCAAGCTGGACCAATGTGGATGCCCTCCTTTGAGATGATGTGCCCAAGAAGCTTGCCTTCATCCATGGCGAACAAACTTTTCTTTGGATTGTGAGAGATGCCATACTTCCTACACCGCTAAAACACAATCTTCAAATGATATAGGTGATCTTTATCTGAATTAGAGAAAATAGTTAAGTCATCAAGATAAACAACTAGGAAAACATCTTTTTCATTGGGAAATGTGATATCCATCGCCCGTTGAAAGGTTGCACTAGCATTTTTCAATCCAAAAGGCATCTTTGCGTAGTGAAAGGTTCCCCATGGAGTGGTGAACGCTATTTTGTCTCGATCATCCTCATGGACCAGAATCTGGCTATAACCCAGATAACCATTGAGTAGCGACATCCTAGATGCTCCAACTACTCGCTGAAGTATGTGATCCATCTTGGGTAACGGATAGTTGTCCTTCAAAGAAACTTTGTTCAGATTTCTAAAATCAATACATAGCCAAATCTCACCTGTTTTCTTGCGCACGGGCACCAAGTTTGAAATCCAATCTGAAAACCTTATGGGGACTATGAAACCAGCTTTATGCAACTGATTCACTTCCTTCTCAATTGAGGGAAGCAACTTTGGATTTATTCTCCTTAGCTTTTGATGAAATGGCTTTTGATTAGGCTTGAGCGGGATGACATGTTGAATGATACTTGTATCGTATGACTTCAAATCTGAATAATCCCAAGTGAAAACATCAGTAAAAGAAGATAGCAAACTGATATACTTTGCTTTTACCTGTGGAGGCAATGCCTTCGATAATTTTACCATCTTGGGATTTTCAATTGATCCGATGTTCACGTCCTCAACTCCTTTCTCGGTTGGCTGCAAGCTTGGTTTTCTAGCCACATCGTCATGATCGAACATATCCTCTAAAGGGATTAGACCTTTAGGAATGATGTTGTCTTTGAGCTGCAAAACTTCCATTTGATTAACTTCCATATCTGCATCACAGTTATCATACTCACATCAATAGAAGTGTCTTTGAATTTACCTTTGTTTTGCAGAAATTCAACTTTCTCATCATCATCTTGAAACACTTTTCAATACCTTTGATTGTCCGAGACAGTTGGGCGGTGTTTCACGTGAATCTCAAACTTGTTGTTTGAGTTCATTGGAACTTTCAAATTACTTGCTGCTGTTGCAAGCAAATCCGCAATGATATTCTAAGCACGAGGAACACAAGTTAAAGTATAATCTGAAAATACTCTCAAAATATCAAGCATCACATTTCAGTAGGCCCTCATTCTAGGATGTTTTGCTTGGTATTCCCCTTTCACTTGCTTGATAACCAGCTCAGAGTCGCCATACACTGAAATCCTTTTGGCATTCAACTTTCTAAGATTTTTCAAACCAGCAATTAAAGCCTCATACTCAGCCTCATTATTTGAAGAATCAAAAGCCAGTTTATTAGAGCAGCCCCTTACATTGCTTGGAGCTTTGTTTGGGGCGAAAACAGGGCTGCGTATCCAAATGCCAATTCCAGCACCTTCCCTTCCTATCGCACCATCAAAATCCATGATCCACAGGCCTGTTTCATCTTCTTCCAAATGATGAATCTCTGTTTGTTCTATTTCTCTTCCTTGTTTTCCATCATTATGTTGCTACTGTCAGAACGCTGATTGCTCAGCGGTTTGCCTTTCTTGCTTCAAAACTTCTCTGAAATTTTTAGAGATCTCGGGAATGTCTTCTACCTCAACTACTTCGCTATTTACATCATTAAAGCTATCTTAATACAAAACAAATGATTCTAAATCAGTATGTACATAGTTGATTGGATGATTTACCGGCTTCTCCTTGCTAGTGATCATGTACTTCATATTCTGTTTCCGGTATAGTTTCCTCATCTGACCAAACACGAGAATGGTAGCATAGGAGAAATCAAGCTGCATTGTCCCTTTAATCTTTTCTCCCCAAGATCTGGAAAGAAGCATGCCAAATCTGGGAGGTATATCCGCTACGACTACATCCATCAAAACATTTTTGGCCGAAATCTAATCCAAACTGACCACCAAATCCTTGATAAGACCAATGCACCTCACTCTACCAGAATCGAAAGAGTAAAGGTGATGATACTTTCTCGTGATGTCCAGTCCCAATTTCTCCATGATGGCCTTAGGCATGAGATTATGAGAGGCTCCGGAATCAAACATAGCATTATGCAACACAAAATCATGCACCCTGAGACTGATGTAGAAAGGAGCTACATCACTATCTTGAGATTGACCTTCCAATGCTGGACCAAAAATCAACTCGAGACTGTCATCCTCCACATTCACCATATCAGAGGATGGATCTAAATTCAAAATTTTGGACACCTGACCTTTATAATTGATGTTCTTCATCAACTCAGTCAAAGGAATGGATATTTTTAACTTAGCGATTTCATTTTCTAAGTTAAAAATTGAAACTTTTTCTACCTCTTTCACTGAAACATCCTTCTTTTCACTTTTCTCCTTCAACATACTTGGCTGATTAGATCGTTCACTTGCTGATGGCATTTTGCTGGTGGTAGGATCAGCTGTCTCTTTTCCATTTTTCTGCACATTAGGAGGATCATTCTTTGGCACTGCTACCTCCTTTCTTTTCTGAATTGGGTTTATGGGCACATCTCTATTTCGGAGTGAATATTGTCGATGCTGAGCTGACAAAGCATTCATGTATCCTCTTTGGTACTCATCAGACTCTTCCTCAAGAACAGTTTCATTTGCCAAAATGAAATTTTCATCTCTTTGTTCAGCTAAATTCTCGGAGTACTCCTCATCCTCAGTGATGAAAATTGGCATATCATCGAGTGTAACGAAATGATTTTCTTCTCCAGTCACATTCTCCTCTTCATCTGATTCTGGACCATGTACAAAGTTCTGTTGTAGAGGTGTCTGCATCGGCTGCTGCGCTGCTTGATCTTGGGCTCGCTGCTCTCTTTGTTTAATTTTTATTGTGGCTGCTGCTGACCACGGAAGTTAGGATTTCTAACTTGGGGTTTAGGCTTGTCAATTTTCATTCTCTCAAGCATAGGTTCCACCTTCTGAAGCACTTGATCTGTAGAGGAAGCCTCTTCCTTTATTGTGACTTTCTTTTCAGCCCTTGCTCTACCTCTTTTGGCAAGCAAATTCGCTTCAACACTGGCTGCAATCTTCTGCATGTCTTCCAACGTGGCCGGATCTCTCTCTCTTAATTGATAGGCCATATCAGTGTCAAAACCATCTCAAAACTTAATCAAGGCCATCCCCATATGTAGCTTTATGTGATCATGAATTGCGTTGTAAACAGAGTTGAAACGAATACAATAATCTTGGACAGACTCACCAACATTTCGCTTGATGTGCTCATATTCGGAAAGGATCTGAAGAGGATTTTTCTTGACTTCCCAACGATCTAAGAACTGTCTCTACAGATTGGCCAATGTAGTGATACTTGCAGCCGGTAAAGCTCTGAACCATTTCCTAACTTCACCACCAAATGTTTGTACAAACAATCTCATTGTCACATTTTCTACATCAATCTCATGAAGGTTGAAGAAATCTGTCATTTTGTCCACATGTTGCTGAGCTATAACACTGTGAGGAGTGCCATCAAACAAAGGAATTTTTCTTTGATAATCGGCGGGTATGTCATCCAAATTCTGAAGCAGCACAAGGGGTACAAAATGAGCAGCCATTGCTCTCGGTGGATTCGGTCTTGGGAATGTTGGGGGAGTGGGTATAGTTGATGTATAGGGTGTATGAGGAGGTGTGTGCGGAGGCGAAACAATTTTAGAAGTTTGAGGAGTAGAAGGAGTAGATGGAGGTGATACTACTGCAGACTTTTGATTTGAGATAATAGGCTGCACTGGGATGAAAGGCGGTTTAGTGGGAATCCTCGAGCTAGATGCAATTGCGGAAGATCCAAGGGTTCCAGGTGCAGTTTCTAGGAAATTAGCGATATTTGAAGCCACAATTGAATTCTGGAGTTGTTTCAAGATATAATCATCAATGGACTTATTGGCCCTTTCAATTTCAATAGCTGCAACAAATTCTGGATTCAAGACCGCAAAACCAATAGCACTTTCGGATTTGGTTTCAAACAATGACAAATCAAAATGTTCATCAAAATCAAGCTCTTCAAAATGCTCAAAAATCATAGGACATGAACGAGATTTGAACACGGTAATCTCAGAACTCTCTTGATGAAGGATTCTTGGAATAAGATTTGGATTCTCGTATACAAGAGGAGGATTGGATCTAGATTGGCTCTGGTATATCTTCTGTAAGCCAGTGTGCTATTATTTCCAAGAGATCAAATGGACATTAACAACTTGTTCGGCCTATCAAATCCTAAGCTTATCATCCAACAGCTCAGAATCATCAGATGTACTAGGGTGATTTGCAGGTTAGATTTTTCGTTAATAAGACTAGATCGGATATTGACTGAAGTAGCATTTGTCTACTTGTGCTAATGCAAAGAAAAAGCGTTTCGAAGGCTCCCTGGCTAATCTTCAGACTCCGTCCGTAGTTTAAACACAAAGAATACTAACAAAAAAACAATTTCTTCCCCAGTGGAGTTGCCATTATGTTAGTGCTTAGATCTACCTCAGGCTAAAAAGGTAGGATCCAGGGCCAACATCAAACCATGCTTAGCCTAGTAGCTAGCCCTACCAGGTCAAGAGAGGGCTCTCTCTGGGTCAATCTCAGCAAATTATGATCACTAAGGGCTTGATATCAACTAATATAGCTACTGATCTTAGGCTAGGTATAGATGTAAAAGAGTTTGATTGAATAAATTGATGATTTTGTGGGCTCTAAGGGAAAGGCAGTTCTTGGATGCAGGGAATGAGGCTCAGTCTTGCAGGGATCTCAATGGGGCAAGGTAGGCAACTGTATTTGGCACTCTAAATCAAGTGAAATGGATGGATCAAACAGAAAAGGAGTTGAAGAGGGCAAGAGAAGCCATGGATCCTCTCCAAACAGTTGAAAACATAAAAAACTAAAGAAAACTTCAAGTAGAGCACTGCAATTTCAATGTATTCTACTTACACTCTTGTTTGATTTAGCTGAGAAGAAGTAAGAGATAAAATGACATACATAACACATGAATAAATTCACAAATACATAAGAAAGCACTATACCAAAACAAATGCCACAGGGATCCCCAAGAGTACTGCAAACCCTGGTCTCAATTCCTTAGCAAAAATATTGATATGAGTGTACAATGAAGCTCCTTGCTTTCTCAAGAGTCCAACCATGCTAATGACTGAAAAAACACATAATATAGACAAAGCATATCTAATCCTTGCCTCTAGGGGTCGAGCTCACATGTTTAGGAGCTGATCCAACTGATTCTAAACTAGGAACTAGAAGTTAGGCAATGAAACAGCATGCCTCTAGAAACAAGGGAACTAATTCATTTAGTTTCAAACAACTCTTTAACTAATGAATCTACCTAACCAAGTGAAAATTTGACATATTTATATCATGATCCATCAATGTAAATGAAATTACATCACAATTTGACATTAAGAAAGTGAAAAAGTCAAACTAGCCAAAACTGGGTGAAAAACAGAGCAATACTTGGTCAAACTGGCAAAATTCCTCTATGCGCCGCACCTATTTGGACCCACGTTTGGAGGCCTTCCCGGTGTCAAAATTAGCTCCAAGTATGCTTGTTGGAAAGGTCTACCTGTATACTTTCCAACCCAAGTGGAATTTTTCAATTGGGCCTTTATTTGCCCTATCAAAAATCAAATCTCCCAAGACTGCTTCCTGTGTGTCAAAATAAGGGCAGTAAGGTCATTGTTTGAGTGTTTTTGACCTTTTTGAGGACTCAAAACCTGCCCAAATTTCTTGGCCTTAGGTAGGTAAGCATAATGCTTCATGAAAAATACAAAAATGTTGAGTTTTGTGATTTAGAGGCTCCTAGAAAAATCGAGCGCCACGTGGCGCGACGCATAGGGCAGAAATTCCTGTTTTGTGCCAAAAAATTTCAAAAATGCAAAAAGTGCTCCAAATTTTTTAAATTTTGGGCTGATTCTTCTCCATCAAGCATGTTTTTCAGCCAAGGAAGCCTCAGCCAATATCTGAAGTCGATCATGCTCCTCTCGCCTCTTTGATGCCTTCTTCAATTTTGCCTTTAAACTCCTTATTCACGCCTTGCAAACTTTGTTCCTCACCATGTAATGAAAATCCATGTGTCTCAACACGTTTTTCTCCTTGTTAGCCTTCTCCAAAAATATCTCTAAGTGGATATTGACTCTCTCGAGCCAAGACTCCCGATCAGCATTGATCTCTTGCTCATGTGAAGTGAACTCCACCTTCTTTCTTTGGGCAGCTTGGCGATTCTCCCGAATGTTTTGCAATTCCATGATCACCTGTTGATCTTCAAGTTGCTTATTCCTTTGCTCCAAGTATTTTATGATCCACTTAGCCCTCTCCAAGTTGAGGGACAAGGCCTTGATGTCTGTCTACTGTTCTTGGATGATTTCTTTGAGATTTGTGTTTTGCGGGCCCATATCTATATCATCATCCTCAATAAAATAAAGTCCCGCTCACCTGAAGGCCCCTCATCCTAGATTGGCCTCTTGCCTTTGTCCTAAACCTGTGGTGTTGATGATGGAAGCAAGACCCCTTCCACCCCAGGTGGAGATAATACTCGCTTTGCTGCCGCGAACAACTGCCCAGTGCCCTTCTGATAAGTGATAAACATCGGCATACTGGCGACCTGTGTCTCATGACCCTCATGCTGATAAGAAGGTCCACTTGTCTCATGCAAAGCCTCTAAAGGTCCCTGAGGAGCTATGAAAAACTCACGAGATATGAAATCCTCCCAAATGATGCCCTGTAAGCCAAGCTGATGGATGACCACAATTTTGATGAGAGCAAAATGGTAAATATTGTTGAGCTACTGCTGAGGAGTTTTGTGTTGCACTTGAGTGGTCATCTTTTCAATATTTCGGCACATGAAGTAAGGGATGTTCATCATCTGTACTTGGGTAAAATGCATCAGCAGCCTGATATGATAAGCATACAAACCGGAGAACTGGCCCTCACAGCTAAAATACTTCATGATCAGTTTCATTAAAGGAGCATATTCATCTTTGAGGTACCGAAAAGGAAACACTCTCTTGAGCTATCTCAAAAAGCCGGGTTTGATGCATGGTTCATAACGCTGCCGGTCAATTTGCTGTCTCTTGTTCCATTGCTCTCCAATGATGGGAATACCGGTTGCTAGTGAAATGGATTCTGGTGTTAATGTGAAAGTGACACTAGCTAAAGTGGCTTGACCATCATGTAAATGTAGCACAAATAAGTGGGCCAGCTCATGGTGAAACTAAATGCTAGCAACCTTCTCACAAAATTCATAGTAGGACTGGTGTTGGAAACAAGAGATGGCAAGTGGGCAAGCCTGTAACTCAGCAAGAGTGGTTGGTTCTTCTCGAATATGTTTACCACCTCTATGAGGCCTCCTGGGTGCATGTATCTCTGTTGGTGAATCACTGTGTGTCTCCTCTTCATACTCATATGAAGGATCAGATGCCATCTCTGATAATGGATAAACTGTCTTGGAGCTACTTTGATGAGAAGTAGGTGATTGTGATGTTTTTGACTTTTGTTACCAAGGGAAACAGTGATATGAGGGACTGTGGAGGGGGAAAACAGTGAGGGATTTAGGGACTGTTGGGGTAGGGTTTATTAGTTTTTATATAGGACTAGGGTTTGGGAGTGAGAGAGTATTTGGGATTTTTGGGAAATAGGAATTACGATATGGGATTAGTGAACTTTAGGGATATGTGAGTTTAGGGATAGGGAAATCAAGAGAAAAATGGAATAAGGGAGTGGTGAGGGAATAAAGGATGGACTTGGTAGCAAAACAACAGTTTTAAACTTTAGGCAGCAATTTGCTTTAAGAAATTTCAAAAGATAGGGTTTGGTTTCTTTTAAACACTCACCATACAACGAACACCATCAAACCACCATCAAATTTGGATGAAAAGCAGTGGCAGAGGGTTAACCTACTTGAACAAGTGATGATCCACAAGTTTCAGGTGATTTGGAGCAAGTTTTGGCAGCTTCGGGCTTTCTGGCTGTGTGCGCCGCGCATCCAACCCAATGCGCCACACCTAGTGTATGCACCATGCCTGTGCAAAACTAAATTGGAGGTTGAAGCCCAGTGCGCCGTGCCAGTTATGTGCGCCACGCCACTTGCCCAATGCATCGCACCCAGTGACTCGGAGCGATTTCACCAACTTTGCCTTGCTCAAACCCAAAACGACTTTCCTTTGCTTCCAAGAGTGCAAATGAGCTTTAAACATTTGGAGACATGACTTATACAAGGAGCTTTTAAATTTTTGATTGATAAAACCCACTTTCATAATGTTTTGAAAATGACTTTATTTTTAAACTCTGGTTTTGGACTTTTTAACTTCATTTGAGCTTTCTAATGAACAAAATGACCTGTGCTTTGCTTGTTTTACAGGGGGTTGGAGCTACTAGGGCTAGGGAAAGTGACCAGGGTTACAGATGGAGGGATTTACAATGAAGAAAATAAAATTTCATGATTTGTATACAATAAAAGAAAAAATACTCTGTTTTTTCCTCAAAACTGAGTTTTGAGGAAAAACACATTTCTGAGCACTTGATGATGAAATTTATTGATGCTGGAACCTCCTCATGTGCCTGCTGGTTGTTATTGGACACTTTGAAACACTTTTTGATGAAACCCTAGACCTAAATGACAATGAAACGCTAAAACAAAACCTTTGCAATCTTTAAGACAAAAGATAACTATATATGCTTTTTAATGAACAAACATGAGCCAGTAGGTAAATGACATGAGGGAAAAAGTAGGAGAAACCACTACCGTCAAATGATCCATGCACCTAATGGAATGCAGCTGACTGGGCGGGACACATAATATGAAATGCAACAAGAGGATTTGATCTCTGGCAGAGGGATGAAGATACCGACACTAACACCTTTCTTCTTTACTCGTTTCTTTGAGTCCAACTACTTCAACACTCTTTTCCCTATGTCTGTGACTTTCCTCTATACCCCTGTCATGACCATCAATAGTGAATTCCTTTTCTTCCTTTGGTGAACTTTCCTTGTTCACTAGTGAGCTGCAACTAACTTTTTCCATTTCACCAGTAACAAGTCTCCCTCATGCCTCACCAAACTTTCTTAAGTTTAGCCTTTGGGCACCTATTGGTTCTTTCCTCGAACCTTTCACTAACTAACAATTCTACCCAGCACTCTTCTTGCTGGAATTTTTATCTCCTAACAACAATCACAATTGTGGAGCTACCTCAACAACTTCTCCCCAACCTCAGTTGGAAGTTGTTCTCATCTCCTCTTGAATACTCCTTGCTTTAGGCTTTGCATCTTCAATTGCTCACTTACTTCTTCATTCAGTGAATTCGTTTACTGTCAAGTACTGTCACCTTTACTCAAATGAGAATTCTTCTTGCCTTATCTTCTTTACATAGCTCATATGCTATGATGTTGGTACAACGCATTCCATCTTTCAGCAAATCCACTGCTTCCACTGACCTACACAATCTTATCTCAAGACGCATCAAAGTATCTTTCAAACTTGCAATATTTCCTTCAAAGATGTTTTAAAAATATTTCTCATTCCATCAGTTAAATCTTTGTCAAAGGGTTCATCTGTTCACTATTTCATTTAGACTTTCCATTCAAAAGACTCCATACAACCAACAACTATTTCCCATTTTACTTTTCATAACAGACTCTTCAGCTTTGAAGATCAATTAAGCTTAGATCTGAAGTTCAATTATATTTACCAATTCATGACAGACACTACCAATTTCTCCTGATAACTTGGTTTTAAGCAAATCAGGTTTTGCTTCTACAAGTCCCAAAATTCATTCCTTGTAGTGGTTCTTCCTTCAGTCCTATTAAACCCAATCTCTATTCTTTCAATCATCAATATCATTGCCTTCAACAATATTTAAACAATCTTCAATCATTCTCAGTTTCACAAGATTCTTCAAACTATTCAAATGAATCCAATGCTACAGTAAACCAGTCTTATGTTCGGCTTTAAATTCTAAACCTTTTCCCTCAATCAAATCAATCATGCAATCAACTTTTCCTAAAAGTAAAACACTTCCTCCTTTGACATTTCAATCCCCTGTTATTCTTTAAACATTCAATTACATCTCTGCAAAATTATCAAATTAAACATTCTTACCAGACCTTCCTCAGGTATTCACTGCTTCTCCATTTTGATCTCAGTGTCATTGTAGTCTGGTCCTCATCTTCATCAAATTTAATTCAGTAAAATCCTACACATGCTGAGATTACAACTCAATTTCCAAACGATGCTTTACAGAGCATTGAGCTAGCTCTGATACCAAAAAATGGTGTAGAGAACCCAATTTAAAGGTAATCCAACAATAGGAAGCATTCCCATATAGCTTAAGCCTTTAGAATCATGGGCTAAACACTTATCGGGTTTATCTTACACTATCAGGGGCTTTTCTGCGTGCTCCGACCTTCAAAAACCCACTCAAACATTTTAACTCAAAATACAAAGGGAAACACAGCAAAACCCATTTAAATCATATAACCGAAACTCAAATTACATAAACCAGTTTCTATAAATCTTTCGAGCCCACTTTTCCCGTAAGTCCTATTGCACCCCTACCGATCTTCAAATACACCGAAATATATAGGAAAACCATTCCAAAAGCTTAAGGCTAGATCTTAAATATTATGGACCCGAATCTATGAATTGTCGGGTCCGCACCTTCATTACATTTCGCAACACTCCAACCTCCAAAACCCCCAATCGCCCGATCGCTAATTGTCCCAACCGCCGATCTCCGACTATTGGTGATCCCTATATCGATGTTCCTTTACACTATTTATTGGCCCAGATTTTCTGCGATATGTGATCGATTATCCACTGTCGATCTCCTTCCTGATCTAACGACCCTCGGTTCATCAGTGATGTTGCAATCGGAAATTGCAAAGGGTTAGGGCCAATCCATTTATAAAACTACCATCGATGCGATAATCTCAACCATTGATCTTTTATATCTAACGATTGTTGTGTGTTCTTGCCACTTCCTTCTTAACTCAATCACGCTTGCCCCTTTAATGGATTTATGTGTTAAACACAGTTCCGCCATACCCTGTTTTAAATCATGATTCTCATATAGCTTCTTTGTGATATCTTTGGACAATGATTAGGTATTAGCGCGCTCAAAACGATGCTATTAACACTAAGGATACTCATATTGCTTTAAACGATGTTATTCATAATTTCAGGCGTAAAACAAAAAAGAATACAGTTTATCCCATAGACAACTATATAGAAAAAAACAAAGGATTTCCATACATACAACCTATTTACACACCAAAATCAATTCTCTGTATACAATTATCAATACATAACCACACTTTTAGGTTCTTTGTCCTTCTCCGGCCCGATTCTTCTTATTAATGGCCTTTTTCCTTTATGTTGCCCGTAGGCTTACAATATTCTCAATCCTCTTTCTCGCTGTCTCGCCTCTCTATCCTGAATTATACAAGAAGACACAATTTATACAAATAAATGGATTCATGAACCAATTTTGGTTCAAAACCAGAAATCCCTCAACCTCTCCTAAAAGTCTCTTCAAACCCACTCTTTTCTAAACCAATGCTAAATCAAGCTTTTAAAATTCCTCATTTTCTATTCTATCCAAATAAATCTAACTGTTTGGCCTGATCTCCACACAGGGAGGATCAATCAGCCACATATACCATTTCTTCATATTTTCCAATAAATAGACACTCTCATATATTTAAATAAATAAAATTAATTAAACTATTTTCTTCCAACCCCTTGTTAGTCACAACATGTGATCATGCTATCACATTGCTGACTAGGTCTAAATGCTCTTGTATCATATACCAACATAGATCCATCTTAAGCACGGATCTAACATGTGTATTGAGTCATTTTATCAACGTACATTAAATTGGTTTTGTTATTAATATATTTTTAAGCATAGGTAAATATTACTTTATATTAAAATATTTTATTCATAGCTCACGTTGGATATTTTATTATATACAACATTAAAATATTTTATTCATAACTCACATTGGATATTTTATTATATACAACATTAAAATATTTTCTTTCAACATGTTTTTCTATATATACATATTTATAAAGTTGATATCACATTTTAGAATATTTTTGAAAAGTATAAGGTTTAAGCATCTTATTCACATATTATTTTTTTAACTTCTAATTACTATACATGAAATTATATTAGGCCATATGGACAACTAATTAAATATGCACAACATATTTTTTTTCTTTTTTATTATAGCCGATATTGTTTTTATATTTAAAGAATATTTGCACCGTCACACTGGGCAAAATGAGAGGTTTCCATAAGCCTCTAGGCTCAAGAAAATAAAAATTAAACTAAAAAGATAAAAATAGTAATTAAACCAACTTAGATCCATCTTAACTTTGGATCTATTTAGCTCTGATGGGTGAAAACCTTTCTTCAGGTTTAGCACTGAGAAAAGAGGTTTGCACATGGAGAGATTTGATCCTCTCAGCACTTGATAGATTCTAAGTTAAGATGGATTAGGTTGGTTTTAATTTAATTACTAGTAATTATTAGGTAGATGGTAGGGATTTAACTTTCACATAATATTCTTAGTAGTATACACAAATCAAAAGCTAAAAAATATTTTGAAAGTAGTTATGCATTTTCGTTCTTTTAATTAAAATCATTAATAAAAAAAATGTCATATAAACCAATGTTATATGAAATGAGTTATAGTTTTTTGGGCATGTTGTATTGATAAGCCATAGTATTGTAACAAAGCCTATTTATAGATTAAGAATCTCCATAATAAAGTGGTGGTGAATATCCAAGGTGAATAATCTTATTACATATTTTTTGTTAAATGTCTGTATGCTTAACTTATATATTAATTCTTGTTATCATTAATTATTATTATTATTATTTTAAATAAAGTTATAATTTAGTTAATTCTTATGATTTTTTATTTTTTTATTTTAGCAACTTGAGATGTATGATGAACTAAGTGTTTTGATTCTTCTTGTGAATTAAAGACTATGGGCATTTATTAGCATTTACTATGACTAAGTTAATTATTAGGTGGATAGTAGGAGGATTTAATTATGCCGAGACATGTTATTTTAGAATAGGACTTTCCGAATTTTAAATTAATTATCAATAACTAGTAGGCAGATGGTAGAGATTTAACCTCCTTGACATATTCTAAAATATTCTTAATAATAGTCACAAATCAAATGTTGAGATTTATCTCAAAAATAGTTATGCACATCCTATTATTTTAATTAAATTGATTAATTAAAAAAATGTCATATGAACAAGTGTCATATCATATGAGTGATGGTTTTTTGGATATATGGTATTCATGAGACATAGTATTGGTCCGTAGTATTGTAAGAAAGGCTACATATAGATTAAGAATCTACATAATAAAATGGGGTGAATCTCCATAACTTATATATTATTATTTTTTATAATTAATAATTATAATAATAATTTAAAACAAATTTATGATTTAGTTAATTTTTATGATTTTTGTAATCTTGGTAATCTGAGATGTATCATGAAGTAAGTATTTTTTATGCTTATCATGGATTGATGTGTTTGGGTATTTATCATCTATTGGATTTATATAATTTCACTAGTATTTATTGTTTTCTTTTTAAATTTTGGCAATGTCTGATGTATCATGAAGTGAGTGTTTTGATGTTGATCATGGATTGATGCTTATATACATTTAACAATCATTTAGTCTAGCCTATTTACAAGGTAAAAATGTTCATAGTTAAGTGGGATCTTCATGGTTAAAAATCTTGTTACATGTTTTTTTAAATGTATATAGTTTTAACTCGCATATTAATTTTCTTAGTTAACAATAATAATAAAGTCACCATTTAGTTAACTTTTATGATTTTTTTTCATTTTCGCTCAATAAATATTAAACTCGCAGGAAGATTAAAACCACTCCAACTTTTACCATGTATTTTTTCCAACCACTAAAATTTTCCTCCCATTCAGGGTTCAAAATTAAGTTGTCATTGCTCTTCAATAGCTGTCTAGCCCATCATAGAAGGGCATAAAATTATTTTTCATGTAAATGGAAATTAAAATAGAAAATTACTTGTCAAATTTGAAGTGAAAATTATTTGGAGTTTTTTAATTAAAAGGTATAAAAGGTAAGGAATTTTTTCATAATATATTCTACATGTTATTATTTTTATGGTTTTTTTTATCATTCATTTTTCTATATACCATAAAAATTGAAAAAAAAAACTTAAGAAAACTTCCACATAGTATGATAGTTTATATATATATATATATATATAATAGATATATATATAGATATATAGTCATTTTATACAATAGAATCCTATTGTTATAGATTCATGCATGTATATATCACTTGTTTATTGAAATTACATGTTTGGTAGTGAAAATTGAAGATAAAAAGCTTTGATTGTGGTGCATCCTTTTATTACTCGTAGAGAAGAAACAATTCCAACAAGAACTAACTAACCATCCTCTTGCTACTATGATTTAAAAATGATACCTAGCAATCTTCTATGGCCCCACTAGATCTTCTTACTACCTACTAGACTTGCTTGTATTTACTACCTACTCCACTTGCACATACTATGTGTTTAGGTTGCTTGGATTTAAGAATATTACATACTTGTTTTCTTTATGTCTCCTTAATATGAAGACACAACAATGGGCATTAGGCTAAATAAATTGTATTCAAATTAAACATTCATTTTTAATTGACATTAAATAATGTTGTTTATTTGTCTTTTGTCAATACTATATTTTTATTTTGTTTTAAAAATTCATTACAATTGTTTAAACAATTGGACTAATTGCTCAATAACAATCTATAAGAAAGAGAAATAATATCATTGTAAAACAATTTCATTATATATGAAGAATTATATCTACCATATAAAAGAATAATTATATTGAATTATCTCCATATAATACCTATATATACTATAAATAAATGGTCCAATTCAAATTGCTCCATATAATTCTTGTAAAAGGTATAAGTAAATAATCTTATTAAACTCCTTCATTACTATATAGATTATAATACTAGTGAATCTATATATATTTGTTCAAGTGTATTTGGAATTCTAATTTAATGTATAAAATTGATTTAATAAAAAATCTAATATGTAAAATATAGATAAAATTTCAAATTTTTTTCATTTTTATATAAAAGATAATTTAATTTATCATTTCAATATTAAACTAAATTTCAAAATATAAATGTAACCCTTCTCTCCAAATTTATTCCTACTCCATGTACCAAACCAAAGTTACCCAGTCTTTCCATGATGCCGAGTATTTCAACGATTCATTTTTTAAGTATAATGATATTCAATAATGCCAAGTATGAAACTCGCAGCTTTACCGATGTCTTCTCATGCCAGTGTGCCAAATATTTCATGATACCGAGTCTTGTGCATTTTTATAAGAAACAAGCAGCCAATTTACACAAATGATGCAGTTCCTAGAATTCATTTTAATGTGATGCTGCCACATGTCACAGACTGCTAAAGTTTGTTCAGTTGGAAATTACTTAGAGCATGATATATGGCTATGTAACTTAGCCTTCCAGGTTTCTGAGGGTTTGGATCGCTCGCTGTGATTGATATGTATTTATGAAAAGTTTAAAAAAGATAGCAAGCCAAAAGAGAAATGCCAAAGACATTTATACGAGCAAAGTCGCTGAGAACTTCCACCGAAAAAGCTAAAAATGCACATGTAAATTTATACCAATGAAGATGTCCAGTCTTAACCTAAGGTATTAAAAATTCTGTCAAGTGATTGTGAGTGATATGGATAGCATTTGAGTGATGCGGATATTATTTGGATGATGGAGGGTAGATTTTAAAAATATTTTAAAGAGCTAATTCAATTATTTGATCCTATTTATCGATAAACAAGAACGAATTTAATTGTTTGATTACATTTCATCCATAAACCAGAGCGAATTCAATTGTTTGACAACAATTCATGTTATCACATTGCAGCGACAACCATGTGTTGTTGATTCAGGTTGTATCTGTACATCCAAAGCCGTGAGCCAACTGATACTAGAATCCATACCAATGTACAAATGGAATTGAATCGAAAAATATCGCAGAGCCAAGAGTTTTATAAAAAAGAAGAGACTGATGCATCTCCATTTTTTTTTTGACATTTCCATTTCAATAACAAATGTAATGTCTTACAAAGTAGAAAACGAAGAGAACGGGCTCTGATTTATTCATGCACCTAGGAACCCACCCAATAGAGAATTTCAATGGTGGAACCACAACTGCTTGCCATGGAGGATTAGAGCAGTACGTTCAATGTCATCACATGCATATCTAACAATGTTGATACATAATATACAAGTTACAGTGAAGCTTGATATCACAGTTGAGGTTTGACATAAATATATCAAAGCCATCAATAATTTTTTGTAATTTTAAACACGTCTCTTATTGCCTAAACAAACATTCAATTCTATGATACGCCTGAGCCATCCAGAGGCATGATGGTGTTTGAAGTTACAGCACTGAACTGCAGGCCGTTAGATAAGTTAGGGTTGGTCATGGAATTGAATGCAGAGAAATTGAGATTTGAGATATTTGCAGGGTTTATCAGGGCACCCTGACTGAAGCTGTTGGACGTCCAGCATGCAGGAGCTTTGGCATGATGAGCTCGTTCCAGAGCCTGCACTTGCTTCTTCAAGAACTTGACATAGTGAACAGCTTCGTCCAGCATGGAGGCAGTGTCCATCTTAGTGCCACCGGGGACCAGTCTCTGCAGAATTCTGATCCTCTCACTGATTCTTTCCCTCCTATGCCGAGCAGCCACGCTCTGAGGATCCTTGGATATTCTCACGTTCCTGCGCTTGGGGCGCTTGATGCTCTCAGGATCTATCTGAATTGGCTGCATGGCTGCCACTCTGAAAATCATTTCCCTCATAGCTCCCATGCCGTTATTATTCCCCTCATTATGAAGAGCAGGGTCGGTATTCATGGAGCCCTGCAACCTTGGGAAGTAATTAAACCTGGGCTGCACCTGTGCCATGGCAGGTGCTGCATGAACAGCTGGCATATCAAGATCAAGATCAAGAACAAGATCAAGATTGGCCACTTTCTTGTGGTCTTGGGTGGCTTCACTGCTGTTGCAGCTATTTGACTTTCTGAGATCTTCAGAGCCTGCAGGTGAGATGTTGCTGTTGGTATCAGTATCGTTAATGCTGTCACATGAACCTGCTGCATTGCCTCTCTGCAACACATAATTTGTATTAATGCTCAGGTTGTTGCAAAAATTCAACCCTTCAAATGCAGGGAATACCGGACCATCAGGAGACTGACAGGGGGTGGAGTCTGAATTGTTGTGCTTGTTGTTAGAATCAAACTGCATCAACCCACCAAACAGTGATGGGCAGGCAGAGTCAAGCTGCAACAATTCCTCAGGGCTGACTGCAGTCATATTGAATGTATCCATATCAGCAGGCTCAAGCCCAAATTGATCCATCTGGTCCAACTGAAACATTTTTGAATCCATGAACAGACACTCTCCAAACCAATTACAGAAACTGTAATTCAAAACCCAATGCCCATACACAGTGAGAGGCTCAGATCCAGGAGAAAATGGGGGTAGAAAGGCCTATCAGAAAATGGGGGTAGAAAGGCCTATCAGAACTGGATTGATTGCTCAGTGAAGAAGATCTGGAAGGACATTAATCATGGGACAGAGGAAAGGGCACAATGACTGGTGCAGGCAGCAGATCAGATCTGGAGATGAAGGACTTGACTTGGAAGTTGGAGGAGTAATCAGTGGAATCAGAAGATGATGAGAAGATAAACGTATGGGAAAAGACGTGCAGAGATGTACAGGTGTGCCATTGACAGCATAGAATTGCACGTGCTGTGAATGGATGGATGTGAAAGCTTAGGGAAACTGGACTGATCTCCGTATCAGGTCTGCTGGGATTTAAAATGCAGGAGGTGTCATTCAGAAAACACGGCTTCAATAAATTGTTCACAGACGTCACAAAAAGTAGCTCAGAATTATTATGCGTTACAGCTGCAGCAAGAGCCCAATTCACACAAGATGCCTACACAACTTTAATTTGCAATTCACCACTGCTGCAAACTCAGAATTCTGCAGGTGCTTTGCTTTTATAATGACACAGCCCTTCTGGTTGCCTCTGCTAAACGCTCCAGGATTAGTATTGGAAGCAGTTTAATTATGAGATGATTTTTATTATGGCGATATAATTTTTGGCAAGATTGTAAATTTAAGTGGTTTAAAGCTGTGAGGCATTTAATTTCTGCGAATTACAACACTAAAACTTAATATTCCAAAAATTCCCTAACTAATTTCAGCCAAAATTAACCGGAAAAAAAGGAAAAACGTCTCATGTTTAGAGTACATCTTAGTATTATAATGAAGAGTCAACGAGATTTGAAGGTGATTAACTGCAGAATCCTCCTCGAAAGTTGCAGAAGGAGACAAAGGGGCAATAATCTTTTGAAACATTTTATAAAAGGTCCCATTCACGGATCTCATCGCTGAATTGAGATTACAGTCACGCGGAGACCTTATCTTCAAATCCCCCAACTCCCCACCTCCTTTTTTTCTTGTTACAGAGAATTAATGGTGTGGGGGTCCCTCCCTTGCAGGCTTTTACACATTCGCCTCCTCCGCCTGCAGTGACCTACTCCAACTCAAAAACAACCATGGCTGCTAACTCTTATCGTCCACACTGGTCCCCCACCAAATTATCAATACCCTCTTATCGTCAACAACAGCAGCAGTTAGTGAAAATGGCTGATTAATAATAGCCAACATTCATACCCATTAAAGTTCCCCTTCTCACGAAACATAGCCATTCCATAATGTACTTTCTTCTGCAGTACAGAATCTCGTGATGGATACATATTACGTATACTCATCTCTTGTGATGGATACACATTACGTATATTCATCTCTTGTGACGAATATGTATAGAACATGTGTATATGAATTCGACTTTGGAATTCGATTCCTTACGGAAAAAAATCCAGTACGACATACATCTCATCGATTTGATCTTACAGAGATGAAAAATATCCAGTACGGTTCATATCTAATAGATACGAATTTTATACCAGATTTTCCAGCCTCCGAAAGTGTGATATATCAGGGAAAACATAAAAAACTATGTCTTCAAATTTTTTTGGAAGTTATAAATTAATAATTAAATTCATTAAATATTAGGGGTTTTTTTAGTGCATTATATTAGATATTATTTTTTAGATTTAACTGTTTTAAGTAGGTCATTTATGTATGACTATTTTCATGAGTAGTAGTAGTAATAGTGAGTGCTAAATAGACTATTTAAAAATCATGGAAAATTAGTTATTTAAGACTACTCTCTTAAAAACGGTCTTAAATGAATAACTTACTTAACGCAATTGAATCCGAAAAATAATATCTAATTAAATTTATTATTAAAAATATTAAAAATAAAACTTATTAACCATATATTTTATTTTTTCAATTCTAAAAACAATACTTTTCAATCATGGTAATAAATATTAATTGTAAAATGATAATCTCATTATCATAATCCACACTTGGAAACTTAAAAAACAATAATATTCCCCTAGTATTATAATATAAAATTTGTAAAATCATAATTTGAATATCATATTTGTAAAATCATAATTTGAATATCATAATGTACACTTAGAAACTTAAAAACAATAATATCCCTCCTAATATTATAATACAAATTTGTAAAATCATAATCTTAATAGTGTAATATAAATTTGAAAACTAATACTGGCAAAATAAAATAATATCATAAATTAATCTTCATTTAATAATTAAGTATTATGCATATACGATAAATTATTCAAATTCATTAAGATTCGTATGTATTTAAGGAATTTTATTAACGTTATAGGTGAATAAAAAACATTTAACATTTTATTTGTGTTTGAAAAATTTGAGAGAAGCATGGTCATAATTTGGTTAATTCAAAAATAAAAGAAAATTAATAATATGATAAATATTTAAAATATTAAATTGAAAATAAATATAAAATGGATAGTTTTGAAGTTTTTAGAGTGAGTTTTATTGGGTGAGTTTTTATAGTTAAAGCACTTTTGTTATTGAGAGGTTATAGGTTCAATTCTCTCGACACACAAAAAGTGATCCCTTCATGTGGATCTATCTGATGCAATTATTCCATGGATGTAGTGGTTTGTGAATTGACCAACCCCCATTTTTACTTGAAACCCATGAGAATTAGTTTTAATTTTGGTAATGTTTATTTTCTTCTTAATATTAATAAATATAAAAAATTGGATTTATTTTATGTATAAGAAAAAAATGAATATTATCCTCTACTCAAAATCAATTACCATAAGTAACATCCCCCACATCCACAAGCTTTTCAATCAAGCGGTCAAGCAAGGGTCCCCTAAACCATGGACTCAAAGCCTCATTATCCCTATTTTTAAAAGTGGGGATACAAATAACCCCTCTAATTATCGGACAATTATGATGAGCCCTCTCCTAGCCAAGTTATATGGTATTATTTTGGAAAATAAGTTGAGCATATGGCTTGGAAGTGAAGGTAAGCGGGCTAAAGGCCAAGTGGGTTTAGAAGGCAACACTCAACAACGGACCACCTCATTACGCTTAGGATCATTGTGGAGGAATGCCACAATGATAAATCCAATCTCTTATGTTGCTTTGTGGACTTTAGAAAGGCTTTCGATATGGTTCCTAGAAACAACCTATGGAATAGATTAGAAGAGCTAAAGGTTCATTTTGAGTTGAGAGTTGTCGCTATAAGGTTATACAAGAATGCAATTGCCAAGTTAAAGAGCAATGAGAGGTGGTCGAAAGATATTAAGTGTAATATTGGAGTTAAACAAGGTTGCCCCCTCTCCCCTACCCTATTTGGCATTTACATCGACAAGCTAGAAGGTTGTTTAGAGGAAGCAGGATGTCCTAGCACGATCTTAGTTGGGATATTCATCATCCTTCTTCTCTACGCTAACGATATCGTTCTTCTCGCAAGGTGCCCATCTGATCTTGATAAGCAACTTAGACTTCTTAAGGATTTCTGGTCTACCATGGGTATTATTGTTAATACTGACAAAACAAAAGTTATGATTACCAAATCCAAGAAGGACACTTACGATAATTTTATGTATGACAATAGTAACTTGGAGGAAGTGTCTTCCTACAAGTACCTACACTTCCTCCAAGTACCTAGGAATTGATATTCATCACTGAGAAAAGGATTAATGGGGGGTGGAAAGTTTTTTTTGGCCTTGAAAATAATTGTAAAACGAAAAACCTCGTAATGTGGGATAGAAAGAAGTTCCTCTTTGAAACTTTAGTCACTCTGGTTATCTTATATGGATGTGAGGTTTGGGGTTGTAGCATCTCTAGAGAATCCTAGAGAAAGATTGAGCAAATCCAGAAGTGTTTAAAACGTATAACCTCAAAATTAAAAGCAACACACCCTATCCTATTCTCCTTATAGAAGTGGGTCTTTCCCCTATCGAGAATCTGGCTATGACTAGGCTTCTATTGTACAAGCACAAACTAAATAACATAGGAGACAGTAGACTTCCTAAACTAGCTTTAAATTCCAGCCAAAACCACCTAAAGCTCAAGCGAGGCTGGTATAAAGACACTAGGGCCTGGTTAAACCATTGGGAGATTGACGAGAATGTTGCATTGCAAAACATTAATAACATTAAAAATATTGTTACTTCTAAGTTTAGAGAAAAAATGTGGTGTGAGAAAGATTTAGCAGCTAAAAGAAAATTAAGATGTTATAAGGAGGTCATCAACCCCACCCTAGAAGATCAAAAGTATCTCTCTGTTTTAACTAGCTCAAAGAAGAAAATTAATATAGCCAAGATTAGAATGAACTCTCATGAGCTCCATAGTGAAATGGGTTGTTGGGCAGTTCCTAAAACACCATGGATGGAAAGGTTTTGCCATCTTTGTGAGAATATGAACATTGAGGATGAAAATCACTTCCTCTTAGAGTGTCTATGTACAACCACATTAGATCTCAATTTCAAAATCTTTGTTGCAATACTGACCTTCCTAGCCTTTTACAATGTCAAAATTATAGTGAGCTCAGAAGGCTTCTCTCCAAACTTTTTGAGCATAGGAATAAAATCTTAAATCAAACTAAATAATTCGTTTCTTTAGGTCAGATAGACCAAAGTTTGGTCTCAGTGGGCGTTAACCACCGCCACCACCATCATCATCATCATAATAAACTTTGTTATAGAAAAAGAAAAAAACAACTAAAACTTTAAAAAATCATAATTCATTCTTTCTATCTATCTATCTATATCTATCTATCTATCAATCAATCATTACACTCATTTTGACTAGGTAATTTTAGCTAAATAAGACTTATATATCTATATATCAAATATTTAGTTAATTTAAAAATAATATTTCAAAACTTTGTTCTTTTATTTTATTTTATATATTTATATATATATATATATATATATATATATATATATATAATGATATTAACTTATATCAATTATATATATATATATATATTATATATATATATATATATATATTTCATTCTCGATAACATTCTAAAAAAACATATATTTATTTTAATTTTATTTAAAAAAATTAGATTTTTTAGATATATTTTTTATTCGTTTTGTTTAATTAATATTATAATATATATAATGTTTAAATGTTAGAGATTAATATTATTAATTTTATTATAATCAATCTATTATATAATATTAAGTTTATTTTAGGCTTAAAGGGATTAGATTTAATTATGGAAAGTGACGAGTTTTTTAATATTGGACGATGGGTTCTTATGAGGACTTTCTAAAGCCATTGGCGCTAATTAGTTGTGAAACATGTGGTTGCACCCAGAGACACTTTCACTTTTGTGACCCGTGTTTATATAAGTTGACCAAAGCCCACCTTCATGTCTTCCTTGTTCAAGTTTTTAGAGACTTGTAGTAACCCACATGTTGTAACCGACCTAGTGACATTTATGAATAGTTCTATCTGGTGTAATAGCGTCCTTAGAGACTTGTTGTAACATACATGTTGGAATCGACCCAGTGACATTTATGAATATTTCTATCTAGTGTAATAGCTATAGATTCTCCAAAGATTCTCATTACTGTTAAAAGTATATATATATATTAAATCCATTTTTTCCTTACTTCTAAATTGAAGGAGAAAGTGTAGTACATTAAAAAATGTGAGGGCAAGGGGAAATTAAGGTATCATAAGGAGGTGTTCAACCACAATTTGCTAAACCAAAATAATATTTTTCTTTTACCTAGTGTTTAGAAGAAAATAAACATTGGGAAGATAAGAACATATTCTCATGAGCTTCATACTTAAATTGATTGTAGATCAATTCCCAAAGTGCCACGGGAGTTCGTGACTTGTCCAATCCTAAAAGGGTTGAAGATTAAAAGCGCCATCTCTTAAATTACTCATATTATACCTATATTCAATTTATTTTTCAAAATATTTATGGCATTACTATCTTTATTGATCTTTTAAATCAACAAAAACAAAAATATAGTGATTTGGGAATGTTCATATATTCAATTTATTTTTCAAAATATTTATAACATTACCATCTTTATTGATCTTTTAAATCAACAAAAACAAAAATATAGTAATTTGGGAATGTTTCTCTCACTTCATTTTACCCATAAAAATAAAATATTAAAAAATTCTGATTAATTTCTTACATTATTTAAATTAGATGAATGATGTAAATCAATAAACATTAATCATTCAAATAAAATTTTATTCCTTCCGTATTTAAAAAACAAATTATTCATCCAAATTAAAATAGTAACAAAAATAATTTAAATAATATTATTTAAATATGCTATATTTTACAAACCCACTACCTTCCTTAATTTAATTACAAAAATTTCAATTCCTAATAATTACAAAAACTCATTAAAATTACCAAGGGAACAAAAAAACCAGGAATTAGATATAATCTTTTTTTAAATAATAGCACGGTTAGCACCTAATTCAAAGGAAAAATATTGGAACTTGAAAAATTACTACCTAATTTCAAAGGAAATTTCCAAAAAGTAAGATCGGATTCTAGATTGTGGAGAGTGGTCAAAATTTGATAGTTGAAGAGAAGTTAATGTGAAAGGAGTCAAGTCAATCAATCAATCAATCTAGAAATTGTTTAGTATTATTTGTCATATCCCATTCAGTATTGGGAGAATCTTTAAAGCTTTGGTTTCATTTCCCAAAATTTGAATTATTCTGAACCACATGGGGAGATCACATTTGTTGGAGCAGCATAAAGATCCTCCTTTGAATGGGACCCAAGCCATTAGGTAGGTTTCTAGTCGCCACTCAAATCAAATCTAATAACTCCACCATGGGAATGTAACCAAAAGATACTTGCACTTCATCTCTCTATAAATTGACTCAATTGGCAGGTCCAATTTCTCTTTGTCCTTCTCTGTGTTTTAATGCCAAATTGATTAAATGGTCACATTGTTATTTGAACATTCTAGATTTTCTGTCCACTTTCAAATGAATTTCATGTTATCCATTTGTCTTTTGTACCTATCAAGTTTGTCGTTTTTTACAAATTTTACAGCTAACTTATTTGTAACCTATGTCAACTTAATTCTCTCTAGATTATTTGTCACATTAATTTTATTGGCTACGTTCCAATTAATCACTTTTTTAATATGTGATAAAATAATTAGATTTTTAGTTCTAACATTATGATCTAAAAATTATATGCGGTGGTTTGGCCCCCACAAATTCTGAAATCCATATTATATATTAATTTCTACAAATAAAATATATATTTAAAAAAATCATAAAACATTGGGTTAACATATATATATACCATTATACCATACCGTATAGATTGGTCAAAGTACGGTAATATTATATACCATTATACCATACCATATAGATTGGTCAAAGTACGGTGTGAATATTACCTATCTACGTTTAAATCTTTTCAATAACAAGCTTTGTCAAAAAATAGTTAGGATAGTTACATTGTGTTATTATCCAATTCAAAGATAAAATATATTGGTTACGTTGCGTCTTTGTATTTCATGAAATACATATGTCTAACACACATGTGCCTTTCATGGAATAGATACTCCTTATTTCTAATAAATACATTATCTTTAATGGAATTGATGTCCCCTACCCACAATAACAAAGGCATGCGGATCATATCGTGCGTTAAGTGATGTAGATAATTGGCATAATAAATACACTGGTTACATTATGTTTTTGGTGGAATTAATGTTCATCATTTGTTTTTGGAAAAATCCTTTCAAATAAACGGTTGTTAATTAACTTCAAAATATAAGTAAGATTAAAGAAAACTAACTACATTGAACTGGTGAGAATAGTATAATAAAAGTAAAGCAAAGCATACTAATTATTTTGACTTTTAAATAAAATATTTTTAATTAACATATAAAGAAAATTAAAGAAAACTAACCGCATTACATTAAATAGTGATGGTAGTAGAATAAAAGTAAAAGTAAATCATGTTGATTACCTTGAATGATGATGGTGTAATATTATATTTGACGAATTAGGTGTGCATTGAAAGTTATTTATTAATATTATAAAATATTATATTTGACGAATTAGGTATGTACTTAAAGTTATTTATTTGTAACATATTTTATTTTCAAATATAGTTTTTCAATGTTTTAATTTTGTTTTCTTTTTTTTTTTAATTTTTTTTTTAAAGTTAAAAGAAAGTTAAATTCACCAATTTTCGCCAAGAAAGACGAGGAGCTAGATAATTAGAAACTAAGAAATTTATAGTCCAATAGACCAATTTTGGTTTCAGTGGACGTTAACCACCACCACCATCATCATACATTTATTTAATTTACATAATAATAAAAAATTATAATTAAGTAAATTTAATAAATATTAAAATATTTAACTACGGGCTTACTGACTTTTTTTTGTAGAATTTAGGCTTCTGTGATCCATGTCAAATTTATGAGAGATTCTTCAGCCTAAATCACATAAAATTTTCATTTGTCAATGAGTTTCATCAATAAATGACTTTTTTATATTGATAGTAGTATAATAAAAATAAAAGTAAAGTTAAATGATGATAGTAGTTTAATAAAAGTAAAAATAAAGCATGTTAATTATATTGGATGGTGGTTCACTGGGTCTTGGATAAACGGTGATAGGGTGCTCTGTTAAGATATTCTTTGATGTGAAGTTATTAATTCAATTCTCAACCAGATTGGGGTGATATATTAGACAAATGAAAATGTAGTTTGTCAAACTTAAAAAAAACTATAGTTAAAATAATGTAAATATAATATTATAAAATTATATATTTGAAAATTTAGGTGTATTTTAAAGTTTATTTGTAACATATTTCTTTTTTTAAATATAAAATTTTCTTATAGATGTTTTAATATATTTAATTTTTTCAAATTCAGAAGTATTTATGGTTATTACTATATTATATAATTGGAAACAATCAATCTTAATAAAATATATATTTTTTAAAATAATAAAATAAATTTCAATATATTAGTGATTAAATTTAATTAAACAAATCTTATATCTACTTATTTAAATTATTAACCTATTAATTATTAACTATTTAAAATGATAATATTATATTATACTCCTCCCCGCCTCCTAATTTAATTTAATAGTATCACAAAAATTATTAATTAATTTATTGTAACCTTGCACCACAAAATCATATAACTAGAAAGGTTGTATTTAGAGTAAAATAATTATTTATATTTTATGTTTTACTTATACATATATATTAATGTAGTCATATAATTTAAATTGTCTCTAAATTTTCGACAAACATTCTTAGAGAGAGAGTGAGAGAAAGATCATTTATAAATAGGTTTAGTTACAATATTATGGCTTATTATGACTTATGAATACCATATATTTAAAAATCCATAACTTATTTTATTATGATACTTGTTCAAATGCCATTTTTTTAATTAAATTGTTAATTAATCAATTTAATTAAAAGAGGAAAAATGACATTAAATATGCCAAACATTTCAAAACTCACATAACCTAGTGAGCAAAAAAAATTACAATCCTTTTTATTTTATTTACCCCATAGCATAAAAAAATTTAAAATATGATTTATAAACCCTTTAAACCAATTAAGCTTAAAAAAAAAAAAAAAAAAAAAACCATATGATTAAAAAAAAAAGAAAGAGAGAAGACTCTAGACAAAGGCAAAGGGAAACTTGATTTTGGAATAAAATAGAGATGAAGTTTATAATGTGTTTGTTCCTTTGTTAAATGTTTTTATGAATCTATTTGAGTGTCTTCCTTCTGTTCTTATTTAAATATGTTTTTTTATTGAAAAGATATAGATGTTTTTCAAAGAATTTAGAATAAAATTAAAACAAGAGGAATATTTACCGGGAAAAAGGCTTATATATAACCATGATGTTTATCCTTTTAAAAGTAAATAAGTTTTAAAAAAGTAAAAGAAAAGACTACATGCGTAAATATTAAATAATCATTTTATGACGCGAAATGTAGCACCAAATAAAGTTTGAAAGTTTTCATGAGTAGCGTCATGTTTGCCAAGAGTTTGAGTAAAGGAGAAGAGAGCTTGGAGGTTAATTTCTTTAAGCTATAGCATGGTTTTATCTAGTGATAACAATAACTCATTTTTGGTTTTATCTACCATGTGTAACATTCCCTCCCACTCTCTTGGAGTCTCTCGGGTTGAATGAGAGGTGTGGCTTTCGACTAACACGACTTCTATGGTCTCTTTATGAAGATGAGGTTATAAATTTCTTTCTTTCCCAAAATTAGTTGAACTAACTTTTAATAACACTATTGCATTCAACTCATCAACAACTTTCCAATAATATAAATTTTATCCCAATCTGATGCCCATATCAAAAGTTATGCTCATTTGAATTTTGGACATTTAATCCCTACCATATCAACATGCACTACCATGTGGCACTTCCAAGTAGCATACATGGATCTACCACATCGCACATAGCTTCTGCCATACCAGCATGCTTAATGCCAAGACAAGAGGTGAACACCACTCCAAACTGGTGTGATGAGACATATATTTTAACATCAATTGATGAAGGCATTCACGCTAAGCACTTCTCATTAGTCCCCATCGCCATGTTAAACTTCTCATTTTTTTCCCACTTGGTACTACATAATAGATCACATTGACAAACCACATTAATTGTGCACCCCCCCCCCCCCCCCACTTACTTTTTCGACGGTTAACAAGGAGGGGGGTGGGCAGGGGGCAGGTTATCCACGTGGATATTGATGGCCACATGCCTATTCCACCTAGACCTCCAATTGGTTTCAGTTGTTTCCTTGTTTATTTCAACAATTACTATTTTTAGCAGTTCTTCAGGTCCTGAACTTCAGGAGCAATTTTAAACCCTTAAACATTTTTTATTTTTATTTTTATTTATTATTATTTACTTTTTATTCATTTATTTATTTAATTTTTATGTCTGCAGTAGGCCCATAGCCCAAGGGCCTATAGAAATTCATGTGGTACTTAGAGAGACTTTTCCAACAAGGTATCGTACATGCCAAACAGAGATAATATGACCAAGTTATGACCTCGGGAAGTTCGCTGCCCAACTAACCCCAACGGGGTGCACAAACTCTTGGTGTTACATCTCCTGGGGTTATGGTTTTGGTTGTTTAGGTTTTCCCCTTGTTGTTCAATAATAAATAGGCCCTTGATCCTCATTGTAACACAGTTCAGAGGCATGTAGTTGACACATCTCTTCTCAGAGATAAGCTACTATCGCCCGAGCTAGTTTATTTCCATTTTGTTTGTAAGGATATTAAATACTATTTTGGTATTAATGAAATGAAGTGTTATTTCTGCTGCATTTATGTATTTATGGATATATGTGTAATTTGTTGCGTTCTTGTTTAAGTTCAAATCGGTTGTATCAGAGCGGAATGTTGCTGCTCTGTTTTTCTTTGCATGTCCCCAACGAGGTTAGGGTATAAGGAGTTAAGGCTTGAACTAGTTGAACCTTTGCAAGACTAGTCTCGCAAACACCGACGAACTCCCATGGTAGAAGAAATGAAAGACGAGGGGGCAAGAGATCCTTTCAAAATATTACTCGAGGAAGCTTTTGAGCGATATAGGAATGTAATGATGGATAACCTTGCCTAGATCCTTCAATGACTGCCCATAGGTGATGTATCTTCATCTAGCAACCACTCTGGAGGCGCCACTCCTTTTGAGGTACAAGTTAACTTTGATATTCCCATAATTGAGGGCTAGATATATGCATATGTCGTAGATAAATGGTTGAATTTGTTGGAAGGATATTTTTTAGTTCATGACTTTTCCAATCGGGAAAATATGACTTCTACACTTCTCAAAGCCACCCCACATGTCAAAGACTAGTGGGAAACCTACTGTGAACAAAAACACAAGAGGGAATTGTCACTGTTTTCAACTGCACCCACTTGGGATTCTTTCTGAGACTCCATCAAGGAACAATATTACCCTATCGAGAGATATGAAGATAAATACATAAAGTGGACCATACTATGGCAGGGAAGGGACCAAGATGTGCTGGAGTTCACAAATATTTTTCATACCCTCCCCACGAAGTTGGGTATCAAGGATTTTGAGCATCATTTGGTACTAAACTACCACAATTTTCTACACAAGTACATCCAGGATGAGATGAAATTCCTGGACATCTCCTCACTTGGAACGACATATAGATACAGTATCAATATTGAGCAAAAGTTAAAATAGAAGAATCGAGACTTTGGATCTATGAGTATGAAGTAAGAAAAAGGCATCCCCAAACCACAAAGAAAAACCCAAATCCAAGGCGGGGTGACCCAGGACAACTCGCTAAAGCCACAAGCAAAGACTACTAACCCATCCTTAGCTTTATAAAACCTCACCTCTCATGCATTGACAACAAATTTTTAACTATAATATACTCAAGAGAATAGGTCAAGAATATTTCATACATGTACCTACCTGATGGTTTTTGGAGAGGCATGCATGCTGCTACTGAGTTGATGATTGATCCATGCTTCCCTGGAGGTGCTAATTTTATTTGCTTGCTTCTACACTGGTCTTCATAGATTGTTGATTCTTTGACTGATAAGGTTGTTGTGTGCAATTTTATTTTAAGTGTTCAACCTTTTGCTAGTGGAGTGGATGGAATGCTTCCTAAGGAGGGTGTTCCCCCTTTTCGATCTTCAGAAATGGCTTCATGCTGCACAAGGTGGCTAGATCTTCTACTGTCTGAGTGAGAAACGAATTGATGTTGAGTTATGTTGAAACCGTGCAGGCTGCTTATAGGAGGAATCATCTTCCTATAACAGTGATTTAATTCCTTTTCAAGACCTCATTGATGCATGTGGGATTGATGGAAAGTCATAGGAGGTACAAGGACAGGGTTAAAATCATCAAGAGGTGGTGTATGTGATGGAAAGTTTGATGAGAAAGCTTTTTCTGAATTTTTTTCATGTAAGGCAGAGTGGAATTTGAAGATGGATTTTGGTTAGATAGAGTGTATAAGTGATGAAAGTGGTGTCGGGGGACCTATATCAACCTTCCCTAAAGAATACATGACCTTTTGACCCCTTTCTCCAATCCGATTGCCTCCTGTAGCTTCTTCTTGAGCAACCTGTAGTACTAGAGGATCTTCCTATAGTAATTCAGGACAACCTCCTGTAGCAGACTTGTTTCGTCCATATCTCCCAAACGATAGAATGGATTGACCTGAAATTTCCTAAGCATGTTTCCCTCATCCTTATGCACCTTCCCATAAACAATCTTGGTCAATGGATGCACAAATCTCGAGAAAAAATAAAAATGGTTGTAGGTGATGGAGGTCAATTTCTCAAAACCAGTGCACCGAAATTTTCTGATATTTCTTGGGTATGTTACCATCATCCATATGCATCTCACCATGAAACATATTTACAAATGGATGCACGAATATCAAGAAAATTCAAAAAAAGTTGTAGGTGATGGAGGTTAATTTCTCGAAAATTGTGCACCGAAATTTGCTGAAATTGCTTCGGCATGTTAATATCATCCATATACATCTCCCCCAGAAACTACTTGGCAAACTGATGCATGGTTTTCAAGGTATGACAAAAATAATTTTTTGCTCTATGTATTTTTGTTTCCTGTAGTAACTACATGTTCTTCCTGTAGCATTTTTGGACAAGGAAAATGAGTGGTAAAAGCTTGGGAATGATGAACGGATTGTGGAAATAGATGACGGTGATGGATTGGCATGGCCTTGGTCCTTCTGGAGCATCTGAGAAAAGGAGGAGAAATTCCAAGTTTGACTTCCTTTGACTAGGCTTTTGATAAACTTTTCTTTTGGTGGCTAACTTGTTTTTGTTGCTTGTAGAGGTTGGAGAACCCCTGCATTCATGAGAGAGAGATACATGGAGCAAATATTTTTATTTTTTCTTCTTTTTTCTTCTAGGCCTACTAGCTGCCTCAATGAGGTTTTCAACTAGTAGGTCTGCCTAGTCACCTCAAAGGAGGTTTTCACCTAGAACCTTTTTTTCTCTCTCTTTCTTCCAACCCATTGACTGCCTCATCAAGGTTTTCAATCAATGAGCCAATATCAGGTGCATCAAAGGATGTTTTCACCTGAGAATTTATTTATTTTTATTATTTTTCATTTTTTATTTATTTTCCTATCCTACTCTACTTGAAAAAACAAAATCATTTTCAAGTGTAAGAATACTTCCAATGGAGCCACTTGCATAATTGGATGACAAATAAAATCATGTGTAGGATCGAAACATATTCTTTGACATGCACTTGGATGTAAGAGACCAAATTCTTTGACTTTGATGATATCAAGCACAATTGGTGAAGAGAGTATTGTTGCAACTTATTGACTGTCTGGAACCATATTTCAATATAGTTGTGATGCCCCTGGTCCACTTGCTGATTTGGATCATCTTAGATGTCTTCTTCTTCCATGAAATTCAGATCTTCTTTTTTTGTTGATTATTTTCTTGGACACATAGATGATCTGATGGTAAACATGAGGGCACTTTCCCAATCTCTGATTCTAATATATTCCCTTCGTCAAGTGCAACCCATGATTCTTTGGTCTTCCCATTTAAATCTTGTTTTTATGCATGTTGTCCTTCAATGGTATCAAAAGAATCTCCTTTTTTGTGATATGCTTCCCGAGCTAAGATGAATACCATTTAGATCAAGAGGAGATGTTTGGAAGTATTGTACCTCAGAATTGTAAGTGGGATGAGCTACTTCATTGTGTGGGTTTGGAAATGTTGGTACAGGTAGTTGAGTGGAAGTGACTATTTGAGATGGATGTGGTTCGGGGTGTGGTTGTGGTGGAGGTGAATGGTAGGGATAACATGGAGTTGAGTATGGAGGATATTGAGGATATTTTGGATGGCTTCCATAAGTTCCTTGCCAAATTTGTTTCCAATATTGGTTTTGGGCTTAAGATGGCCAAGGTTGCCAAGGAAAGGGTGTGTTCCAAATAATTTGAGATGGATGTGAATAAGCTTGAAATTGTGAATTATTCTTTTGCATCATATTAGGTTGAATAGTATGGCATGGTCCTCTTGGAGCTACATAACATAGCTGCATTAGCAATTGACCTGCTCCAGTGTCCTCTTGGTAAACTTCCTTTAACCTTGGGAATGAGGGGGGATATTTAACATGTGATTCTGCATGGTCAACAAAAATATCAATATCTTCTTTTTCCTTATCTTGCATTCTTAACATTTCTACTTGTTTGCTTAGATTGCTAAGAATTTTTGTTTTAAAGTCATCAAACAAATTTCCAGGTTTAGCTTGACTTACCGATCTTGATGTTGGTTGATTTACTCTTGCCCTTCCTCTTGATATGTGTTTTAATGTTTCACAAGTTTCTTCAAATGATAAATTGTATACATCACCTCTACTCATGAGATCAAGAATATCAATCCACTCATCCCTAATTGTTCTAAATAAGAGGGTTTTTAGTGTGTTAGGTCTTAAATGATGTAATTTTCCCCTTTTAACATTGTACATGAACCTCTTTATTAAATCCTCAAGTATCTCATCTTATTTTTGATTCATTCTAAATATTTCTTCTTTAAGATCATGATCTTTATATTTTTCTGGAAATATCTTCTGCATATCATTCCATGATATTATTGAATTAGTCCCTAAAAATGTGAACCATTTAAGAGCTCTATCCTTCAATGTTGATGGAAACAATCTCAATTTTTGAGTGTTTGATAAGTACCCATAAGATCTACAAATAATTTCAAATTCAAAGAGAAAGGTTTCTGGATCCCCTGACCTCATACCATGGAATTTTCGAAGCAAAGATGGAGGGATGTTCTTCATATGAACACTGACATCGATATCTTGAATGGGAAATCCTAGAGGATCTTCTTCATTGTTGTCATCTCCATCCATTTCTTCTACCTTCTATGTCATATCTTGTTCTTATACTTGCAAAATTTGATGGTGATGTGGCTCTGACTGCATCATGTGATCAAATGGGGGGCTGGTGTTGGAGAATTTTTTTGTTTTTCTAATTGACTGAAAACACTAATGAAATGAAATTTTCTATTTTTGAAATGAAATATGCCTAATGTAATTTTTGTTTATTTTGGAGAATGTAAAAAGAAATGAAACAACTAGGGGAGAAAACAAGAAAACAATGCATGCTTTGACACCTCCCCAACAATGAGGCTAAAAAGTGATGAGCCTGAGTGTTGCAACAAGAATGTTGCAACTCACAAGGCTACCAACTTTAATTATCAACCTAGGGTTCGTACAAACTTAAGAGGTATCAACAATATATGTTCAGCATACAATGTGTCCTTGCTTCACTGTCATGATGTAATGGAGTGAATGTAATGAAATGAAATCCTAAACTAATTGCCGAAATGAAGATGCTCAAAATGGAAACCTTAACCTATTGCAGGAAAGAAGATACAAAGAAAGAAAACGTATTCTAATTGAATAAAGAAAATATCGTGAAATAAATATCAATCATTACATTTCAAAGAGTTCATATCCATTGACAGAGTTCATTGGATGTGGCAATCAAGAAAACCATCATTGTATTATCCGTTTCATATATATGCATATTAACCCAAATTGTTGAGATGTTTTGCAGGGGTAAAAGGCAAGTCCTAAGTGGTGTTTATCCTTTCTCAACTATTTATTTAGAGCCTAGGGGTCATGATTCAACCTTAAGGGATAAAAACCATTTTTTTTAGAAAATCTAAGCAAGTATATATGCGTTGGAAGAGTACTAATGGGAACTACATGATGTTACAGATTTACTACAGGAAGTTATAATTCATCGAATGACCAATAACATCAAATCCAAATTGGATTGAAATTTTTTTGTTATTGACTAGGATGTATTAGGTCTCAATTCCAAGTGGAATAACTCAAAAAGACCTCTGTAAACCCATGCTAAAAAATAGTAGAAAATTACTAGTCTAAAATAGAAATTTGAGAAATAGTGAGCTAGTAAACCTATCAAATGCCTAACCTAATCAAGTGCAAATGGAATGGGGTGAATTTTGTTATTAAATAGTTTTTTTTTGTTCTAATGCAAGTGGAATCAACTCGATTGAAGCTCGTTAGAATGTTTCAAAAAATGGCAGAACTTTACTATTATTTGCCACAAAGGACTTCCAGAAATCTAGATTTGGGAATAAGAAAACTAATCCAAGTAGCTCAATGGTTACTATAACCTTCCAAAGGTGTTCCAAGGATGAAATGATGCTTGTGTTCCTCCAAAAGAACTTATTCAACCATTTAACCCAATCCTACATAAAGAAATCATCAATACTAAATGCAGAAATAGGAAACAACAAGAACAAGAGATGCATGTGAATAAGAAGTGAAAAGAAGAAAAGTAAATGATACAAAATGGATATGAGGCTCCTGGGATGGCCAAGCCCAAGGAAAATTAGATTCCTATGAAGGAGACCAAGATTTAGAATTTGAACATGAAACCAATCTTCATTATTTCCATCAATACAATTACATTTGTGCAAGAAATGAAAGTGGAGCTGCAAAAATACGAGTTCTCTCCACAAGAAGACTAATAAAAATCAACCTAGAGGCAAATTCGACTTGGTACTTATACAAAATCATTAGGAGGCATTCCACATGAAAGGAGGAAGCTTTCCCCACCAAAATCCCTCAAATAGTGGATCTAGTTCCCAATACTAGGAATCTACATTAAATGGCACAAAACACATTCCTAGATTTTCTTAATCATTGGAGCTCCAGAATCTGTGCAATAATTTCATAATATCTTCTTAATTTATTATTTAATATTGATCCTCCTGTAGTAGGGACCAAGTCCCTAAATTATCTCCTCCTCCAAATCTTCATAATCTGCCCAATATTCTCAGAATATTCCACAAAAATAAATAATATTAGTCACAAATATGCAATTATTCATAAGCCTTCCTAATGAACATATTAAAGTTAAAAATACAATATCTAATGTAAAAAAAGAGAGGTTCAATGTGCTGAAGGATGGTCAAATGGCCCTTAATTTATGTCTAATTTGGAAGCCCATCATATCCCCTGCTGAAAGTGTTGCTCATCCTCTAAGCAACTTAGTGACCTCATTGTGCCTCATTCATGGCCCTAGTGGTCTCCTTGATTTGTAGATTCCTACATTTTTCCCCTTATGCAAGATGGGTTCTTTAATATTTTTCGGTTTGGAAAAGTCTTCCACATCATTTTCCAATCTTTTGCTACCTTTTTCCACCATTTGGACACCTCTGGAACCCTCATAATGCCCTTAGATGAGATCATGTAGTAAACTAGGACATCTTGTAGTAATTCCTGCAGTAACTACAAGAAACTCTATAGCAACTTGTTTAAACATGTTTTGAGCAAAAATGATAGTCTAAGCCTAGGGTAGGCCCTCAAATTCACTTCCATGCCCCTCAATGCCATTTTGGATAGAAATTTCCATGCATTTATCCCCTTTCTATAACATCTTTTAGGCCTTGGACAAAACTTAGAAAGAGATTAGAGACCCCTTGGAAGGCCTCTTTTCATCACTGCAGTTTGAGTTCTATTTTGATGGTGAATGCCTTCTTGCCTTTTATTGCCTTCTTCTTCTCTTTTATGGCCTAGATGATTTCCTAATGGTCTTTGGTGTTCTATGTTTTGGTTAGGTCACTCTTAGGCACCACCATTTTGGTTTTTAGCACAAATTGTTCCTTTCTTCCTTCTTGTATTAGCATTCTGCCTTCCTGTAGAAGTCATTCCTTCTCTTTCAGGTTCTTCTAACTGTATGGGAGTGATGAGAAATGATGTAGATGGTTTGGAGGATGATGTTAGGGCTCATAGGGAGTAGTGTAGGTTTGTGAAAATGGAGAGGATGTGCTCTATGTGTTTTTTTCAATAAATTTTCAGGGTGAGACAGAGTGCAGGGTTTGTTCTTGAAAAATGTTAATTTTTTCTTATGAAATGGGATTGATGAATGATGGATAGATAGTGGATATGAAGTGGATAGAGGGCTTAGAGTGCTTTGGTGAGTTGGGCTTTGCACAAATTTCCTCTTTTAACTGTTGTTCCCACTCTCGTAAATCATCACCCTTCCTAATTTGTCTTTTCCACATTGCATGAGTGAGGGCTTTAGCTGAGATTGTTGACCCATCCTTAGCTTTATAAAACCTCACCTCTCATGCATTGACAACAAATTTATAACTATAAAATGCTCATGAGAATAGGTCGAGAATATTGTATACTTGTACCTACCTGATGGTTTTTAAGGAGGCATGCATGTTGCTATTGAGTTGATGATTGATCCATGCTTCCCTAGAGGTGCTAATTTTCTTTGCTTGCTTCTGCACAGGTCTTCATAGCTTGCTGATTCTTTCACTGATAAGGTTTTTGTGTGAAATTTTCTTTCAAGTGTTCAATCTTTCGCTGATGGAGTGGATGGATTGCTTCCTAAGGAGGGTGTTCCCCCTTTTCAATCTTCAGAAATGGCTTCACGTTGTACAAAGTGGCTAGATCTTCTGTTGTGCGAGTGAAAAAATAATTGATGTTGAGTTATGTTGTAACTGTGCAGGCTACTTATAGGAGGAGTCCTCTTCTTGTAGTAGTCATTTAATTCCTCTTCGAGACCTCATTGATGCATATGGTATTGATGGAAAGTCATAGGAGGTACAAGGACAAGGTTAAAATCATCAAGAGGTGGTGTAGGTGATGGAAAAGTTGATGACAAATTTTTATTTTTTATTTTTCTGATTTTTTTCATGTAAGGAAGAGTGGAATTTGAAGATGGATTTTAGTTAGATGGGGTGTATGAGTGATGAAAGTGGTGTTGGGGGACATATATCAACCTTCCCTAAAGAATACATGATCTTTTGACCCCTTTCTCCAATCAGATTGCCCCCTCTAGCTTCTTCTCGGGCATCCTGTAGTACTACAAGATCTTCGTGTAGTAATTCAGGACAACCTCCTGTAGCATACTTGTTTTGTCCATATCTCCCAAATGGTAGAATGGATTCACTTGAAATTTCCTGAGCATGTTGCCCTCATCCTTGTGCACCTCCCCATAAAGAATATTGATCAATGGATGCATGAATCTCGAGAAAGATTAAAAATGGATTTAGGTGATGGAGGTCGATTTCTCAAAAACTGTGAGCTAGAATTTGCTTTAATTTCTTGGGCATGTTACCATCATCTATATGCATCTCCACATGAAACATATTTGCAAATGTATGCACAAATATTGATAAAATACAAAAATGGTTATAGGTAATGGAAGTCAAATTCTACAAAAGTGTGCACCGGAATTTGCTGAAATTTCTTGGGCATGTTACTATCATCCATATGTAGCTCCCCCTTAAACAACTTGACAAACAGATGCATGAATTTCAAGATATGATAAAAATAATTTTCTTCTCTATGTATTTTTGTTTCATGTAGTAACTATAGGATCTTCCTGTAGCATTTTAGGACAACAAGGAAATGAGTGGTAAAAGCTTGGGAATGATGAGTGGATGGTGAAAATAGATGAGGGTGATGGATTGGCACAAACTTGGCCCTTCTGGAGCATCTGAGCAAAGGAGAAGAAAGTCCAAGTTTGACTTCCTTTGACTAGGCTTTTGATCAAATTTTCTTTTGGTGGCTAACTTCTTTTTGTTGCTTGTAGAGGTTGGAGAATATCGACATTCATGAGAGAGAGATACATGGAGCACAATTTTTTATTTTTTCTTCTTTTTTCTTCTAGGCCTACTAGCTGCTTCAATGAGGTTTTCAACTAGTAGGTCTACCTAGGTGCCTCAAAGGAGGTTTTCACCTAGGATTTTTTTTTCTCCTTTTTTCTCCTTTTTCCAACCCATTGACAACCTCATCAAGGATTTCAATCAATGAGCCAATCTCAGGCGTGTCAAAAGAGGTTTTCACTTGAGATTTTATTTTATTTTCTTATTTTTTATTTCTTTTCCTATCCTACTCTACTTGAAAAAAGAAAATCATTTTCAAGTGTAGGAATACTTCCAATGGAGCCACTTGCATAATTGGATGACATATAAAATCATGTGTAGGCTCGAAACATATTCTTTGACATATACTTGAATGTCAGAGACAAAATTCTTTGAATTTGATGATATCAAGCACAGTTGACGAAGAGAGTATTGATGCAACTTATTGACTATCTGGAACCATATTTCAATATAGCTGTGATGCCCCTGGTCCACTTGCTGATTTGGATAATCTTGAATGTCTTCTTCTTCCATGAAATTCAGATCTTCTTCTTTTTGTTAATTATTCTCTTGAACACATAGAGGATCTGATGGTAAACATGAGGGCACTTTCCCAATCTCTGATTCTGATGTCTGCTCTTCATCAAGTGCAACCTATGATTCTTTGGTCTTCTCATTTGAATATTATTATTTTTTGCATGTTTTCCTTCAATGATATCAAGAAAATATCTTTTTTGTGATACTCTTCCTAAGCTAAGATGAATACCATTTAGATCAAAAAGAGATGTTTTGAAGTATTGTACCTCAACATTGTAAGTGGGATGAGCTACTTCATTATGTGGGTTCGGAAATGGTGGTACAGGTAGTTGAGTGGGAGTGGTTCTTTGAGATGGATGTGGTTGGGGTTGTGGTTATCGTGGAGGTGAATGTTAGGGATAAAATGGAATTGAGTATGGAGGATATTGAGGAAAATATCGAGGATATTGTGGATAGTTCCTTGCCAAACTTGTTGCCAAGATTGCTTTTTGGGTTGAGATGGCCAAGGTTGCCAAGGAAAGGGCGTGTTCCAATTACTTTGAGATGGATGTGTATAAAATTGAAATTGTGAATTAGGCTCTTGCATCATATCAGGTTGAATAGGATGGCATGGTCCTCTTGGAGCTACATAACATAGATGCATTGGGAATTGACTTTCTCCATTCTTCTCTTGGTAAACTCCCTTCAATGTTGGTAATGAGGGGAAATATTTAACATGTGATTCTGCATGGACAACACAAATATGAGCATCTTCTTTTTCCTAATCTTGCATTCTTAACATTTATACTTGTTTGCTTAGATTGCTAATAAATTATGTTTTAAAGACATCAAATAAATTTCTAAATTTAGCTTGACTTACCGATCTTGATGCTCATTGAATTACTCTTACCCTTCCTCTTGATATGTGTTTGCATGTTTCACAAATTTCTTCAAATGATAATTGGTATACATCACCTGTATTCATGAGATCAATAATATCAATCCACTCATCCCTAATTGTTCCAAGTATGAGGGTTTTTAGTGTATTAGATCCTAAATGATGGAATCTTTCCCTCTTAACATTATACGTGAATCTCTATATTAAATCCTCAAGGCTCTCATCTTATTTTTGATTCATTCTAAATATTTCTTCTTTAAGATCATGATCTTTATATTTTTCTAGAAATATCTGTTGCATATCATTCCATTATCTCATTGAATTAGTCCCTAAATTGATGAACCATTTAAGAGCTCTATCCTTCAATTTTTTCGGAAATAATCTCAATTTTTTAGTGTTTAACAAGTAACCTTAAGATCTACAAATAATTTCAAATTCAAAGAGAAAGGTTTCCGGATCCTCTTACCTCATACCATGGAATTTGGGAAGGAAATATGGAGGGTTTTTCTTCATATGAACACTGACATTAGTATCTTGAATTGGAAATATTAGAGGATCTTGTTCATTGTCATCATCTCCATCCATTTATCCTACCTTCTATGTCATCTCTTCTTCTTCTACCTACAAAATCCGATGGTGATGTGGCTCTTACTGCACCACGTGATCAAATGGGGGGCTGACGTTGGAGAAATTTTTTGTTTTTATGATTGAATGAAAACACTAATGCAATGAAATTTTCTATTTTTGAATGAAAGATGCCTAATGCATATTTTTTTGTATTTTGCAGAAAGTAAAAAGAAATGAATCAATTAGGGGAGAAAACAATGCATATTTTGACACCTCCCCATCAACGATGCCAAAAAGTGATGAGACTTAGTATTGCAACAAGAATGCTGCAACTCCCAAGGCTACCAACTTTAATTATCAACCCGGGGTTCATACAAACTTAAGAGGTATCAGAACTATATGTGCAACATACAATGTGTCCTTCCTTCACTATCATGGTGTAATGGAGTGATTGTAATGAAATCAAATCCCAAACTAATTGCAAAAATGGAAATGTTCAAAATGGAAACCTTAACCTATTACATGAAAGAAAATACAAGGAAAGAAAACCTATTCTAATTGCATAAATCAAATATCATGAACTAAATATCAATCATTACATTTCAAAGAGTTCATATCCATTGAAAGAGTTCATTAGATGTGGCTATCAAGAAAATCATCATTGTATTGTCCATTTCATAAATCTGCCCATTAACACAAATTGTTGAGATGTTTTACAGAGGTAAAAGGAATGTTCTAAGTGGTGTTTATCCCTCCTCAACCATTTATGTAGATCCTAGGCGCAATCAACCCTAAGGGACAAAAACTATTAGGTCCCTATAACACTAGTGATTACCCCATTATTATTGTAGTTGTATCCCTTACTAATATTTTTGTACCCCTATTGTCCCCATATTTTTATTACTGTGCCCCACAGAATCCCTCTATTGTTATTTTTGTGGATTTATATTATTATTGTTAGGTCGGCTGGGTTATATTGTGACTCCTTAGACTCCTATATATAGAAAGGAGGTTTTGTCATTTGAATCATCCAAGAATTTTTCATTTGTGTAATTGTAAAGGAGGTTGCCCCCTCGAAGAGGCTGAATTCTAAGGTGTTTCAACTATCTTTTCTATCTTTTTGTGAGTTGATTTCATAACATTTGGTATTAGAGCTTTGGATTCTAGGGTTTCGCTGCTCCAAATAGGTCATTGTGGCATTTTCGCTATAACTTTTTTTTCTGTGATGTTTCAGAAGTGAAAACAAAAAACCCATTTGAGACAAAATCGCAATGAACCTTGGATCCAAATTTCAGACCTTTTCGCACTATATTTGCGGAGATATGATCTAAGGAAGTTGGTATTTTTGCATACTCCTCAATTACATTCCAAACAGATGACCTGGGGAAAATAGTCATAACCTTCTCTCTGAGCATCAGATTAAAATTTCATGAGAATGTACAGAAGGAGGACGGACTGTAGTTTCTTGTATATATTTTTTAGAGCCAAAGCTCGAAACAAGGACATGTGGCACATCGTACAAGTTCGCTCTTCTGAACTAGTCTATAATCAGGTCACTGCAGGAGATTTGGCATAACTCTTCCTTGGAGAATTCAATTGGAATAAGACTGGTGGCATTGGAAAGAGGACAAAGAGGGCTACTATAGATCACAATTTCAGAACTGGGTGATCTGAAATTACAAAGATACATCAGAGGCAATATCGAGCTCCTACAAAGTGAAAAAAGGTGTGTATATTTTTTTAAATTTTTGCTTAAGCTTAGTTTGAAAAATTATTTTGAAGGAATTCAAAGGGCATAGTAGAGCATTATTATTGGTAACTGATGCCTCGAGGAAGGAAAATGAAAACACCTAGTAAGCAAACTGAAAGCTCTAGAATGACTCATGAACAAGAGGAAGAAAAGCTACATGATATATCAAAATTACAAGACCAAGTGCAACAAATTTCACTCACACAAAAGCTAACAGAAGCTAAGATAAATGGCGTGGAATCTAAGATAAAGGGCATGGAAGTTAAGAATGATGATTTGAAGATAGATTTGAAAACATATTTGACAAATTTTCTACAAGAAATACTTACTAATGGTGAAAGGGTAGTTAAGGAAACTCATGATGCGAACAAAAGAAATGTTAATCATGATTTCATAGACTCTAATGTTCGATCGAAGACCCACCATATTCCGAAAATCAATATGAGGAAGTTTGATGGCAAGGATCCCGCAACATGGATATTATAGATGGAGCAATTTTTCGATCTTAATAATGTGCAAAACACACAAAAGGTACATATGGCAACTTTATATTTGGAACCAAATCAGTTTTGTATGGTATCAATGGCTTTGCTCTCGTAAACAATTTATCACTTGGGCAATTTTTACGGAAGAATTGATAGCACATTATGAGGATACAAAAAGCAACACTTTTTTTAGCCAATTGATAAGTCTCAAACAAAAGGGTTCAATAATGGAGCACATTGAGGAGTTCCAAAAATTGAACATAAGGGTAAAAAATATTCCAGAGGAGCATAGGATTGATGTGTTGATAGGGACTTTAAAGGATAATATCCAACATGATGTTCAAATTTGGGAACTTCATTCATCAGAGAAGGCATTCAGGTTAGCAAGAAAAATGGAAAGCAAAATTATGGCAACCAAGAAGCATACCACTCACAACTATAAAGATGGAAGTGTTGTTGCCCCTAGTCTTCCACAACCGATAAGGTTGACACCACAATAATTAGAAGAAAAAAGAGCAAAAGGGCTTTGTTACAGTTGTGATAGCAAATACACTAAAGGTCATAAGTGTGCTGAGAAGAAATTATTCTACATAGATTGTGAAGAGGAAGAAGAAAAGGAGTAAGAAAGGTCAAAGGAAGAGGATATACTCCAGGAACAAAGCCTAGATAAAGAAGAAATGAATCCGACCATATCTTCTAATGCATTGGCTGGAATTACCACTCTTCAAACCATCAAGATAGAAGGACAAATCAAGAAGAAAAAGGTAATAGTGTTGATCGATTCAGGAAGTACCCACAACTTTATTCATTGTAAGGTAGCAAAAGAATTGAATCGCTTCCTATATCCAGCACCAGAGTGTCAAGTGATGGTTGCAAATGGAGGAACAATAAATTGCTCTAGAAAGTGCCATAATATCAAGCTATCCATGGGAGACCAATGCTTTCCGTTCCAATGGGAGTTGTTGATGTTGTACTAGGAGTCCAATGGCTACAATCCTTGGGTACAATAGCTTTTAATTTTCAAGAACTTTTCGTGAATTTTTTTGCAAAAAGAAAGGAAGTTGAATTAAGGGGTATTGGAGGGAAATCAGGAAAGGTAATAAGCTCTAACGGTATGACAAAGCTTCTAAAAAAGGAACAAAGAGGTGTAATTGCACAATTATGTTTGCTAGATGTTTCCACATCAGAATCATCTATTTCTCCAGATCTCCAAAAAGTCTTGGACAATCATTCCAAGGTATTTGAGACTCCCATAGGTTTCCCACCTATTCATGATCATGATCATGCAATTCATCTGATTCCAGGAAGTGTTCTTCCAAACATCGAGTTGTACAGATATACCTATGCCCAAAAGAGTAAATTGAACGTATGGTTGCAGAAATGCTAGAGGTTGGTATAATTCAAGCTAGTCAAAGTTCTTTCTCTGCTCTAATAGTATTGGTGCACAAGAAGGATGGATCATGGCGCATGTGTCCATATTATAGGGAGCTCAACAAGCTCACTATTAAAGATAAGTTTCCCATTCCTTTCATTGATGAATTATTGGATGAATTGCATGGATCAGTTTACTTCACCAAGTTGGATCTTCGTTCAAGATATCATCAAATCAGAATGAAGGCCGAAGACATTCCGAAAACAGCATTTAGAACTCATGAGGGTCATTATGAATTTTTGGTCATGTCTTTTGGCCTTACCAATGCACCTTCTACATTTCAAGGT
>APFE031651324.1:279388-304825 GCA_000404065.3 Pinus taeda
TGCTACTTTTTATCTTAATTAAGCTATTCTTGTTTCCTTCCATATTCTTGTGTACTTGTTTATATATGCATGTATATGGTTAATACACATCTGATCCTGTATTATTTATGAATTTAGATCCTTGTTTCTTGGATAGTAGTATGTTGCTGTGATTTCACAGGTTCTTTTGAAGCTGGGCAGACAAAGAAGAAGCGGCGAAGCTCTATCAAGAAGGAGAGGAAATCAAAGGCAAGACTCAGGTTGGTCTTCTTGGTTCTCCTCTCGTCTATTTTCATAAAAGGAAACAACAATAGACTTTGATTGTTTGTTTCTAAGATAGCCACCCATCTTAGTGGGAATAGCAGCATCCGAGTGGACACTATTCCCGTATAACACCTTGTAAATTCTTGAATTTATTTTCTGAATTTAACATGACTTATTCTACCCGAACACAAGCTTATTACTTTGCGAACTAAGGCTCGAAGTCTCAAATACTTCAATGACCTTGCAAAGCCATTTTCGGTATAGCACACCATCTTGAATTTTGATAGGATCGAACCTTCAATCATTGTAACATTATTTCAGACATAAGAATAGCCAAGTTTCTTAAACAAGACTCACGTTAGACACGATACCGACACATAGATGTGAATTCTACACATTGACAAGAATTATAACAAGCTACTCCATGGCTAACAACACTCTATGGTTCAACTATAATAACACCAAATCCCTCTATAGAATGGATCTTAACTTCACTATCAGATCCTCTAATATATATGATGCATTATTTCATTTATTGATCCACGACTAACTGAGTCAAACAATTAGTCACATACAATTGAAATCCATGCTAGTTCTTAACTTTCCATATACATCTTTTTAAGAATAGAATTCCTTAATTCCTAAACAACACAGGCTCCTTGATAGTTATAACACCCAAATCGTGGAATTACACATACCATAACAATTTAATTGGGTCCATTAGATAGTTGATCCTTGAGAGTAATCACACAAACCATCTCATTGCAAACACACAGAAATACATATTCCTCATTAATATTGTTGATACACCCATTGGCATATAACAACATTAATCATCATTCGTATTGCACTAATATGCATAGAGATACAAGTAAGCAACTTATCTTAATAACTAAATGAATGGAATTTGAGAGAGAGAGACTCCAACTCTCCTCACAAACATAGGGCAACTACACTACCATTATTTCTTGCAGTTAATCACTCCCAATTCAGATTCAAATCAAAAGGAGTGAAGTCCTCAAGGGAAATTCATACCAGTGTGGTTAACAAATCACATGGGAACCCAAAGAACCCAATGCCTCCACTTGACACCCAGGAGTGCGGAGCGCATAATGTCTCCACCCAAACAACCCTCAAGGAATCTAGAGAAACAAATGTTCCACCCAATCAATCACTACAGGAATCTAGAGACCAAATAATCTCCACCCACTTCATCCTTCAAGAATCTAGGGCCCATAGTATCTCCACTTGTTACATCTACAAGAATCTAGAGCACACCATTTCCCCACCTAGTAATTACTACGAGAACACAGAGAACTTGATCTCCACCTATTAAACCACACATGCATCCAGAGCACTCTTTGGTGACTCCACCTGTTGTTTCCCCTTTTTCTTTCATGAACCTCCACCTTTACTTTCTGCACATTTTCTTAACTATGCATTCACTCTTGAATGTATGTTTTCATAAAATTTCCTTTTCTTATGTTTTCTCATCATCCAATGTATACCACATTGTAATGCATTTCATCGCTCATCCTCTATCAAGTGTGAAATATTAGTTTTTTTGCCTAACATCTGCTGGTGTCTTTCATCTATTCTCTCTCTAGTCCCCTTACCACACTACCTTTATTTCTCGTTACATGTTGACCAAAGCCAAGATGTCCTGTGAGAGTGAGACTAGATTATCTTTTACTCAGGTGCCCATACATCATTTTTTATGCATGTACCTTTTGATTTTAATTCCACAGGGATATGGGTGGAAATTAAATGCATAATTCAAGGTTTCGCTATTTCCACAAGCCATTCCCAAGAAACTTCTCCTCTCAAGCTCTGAATTTATGTTCTCTCCTCAGTCCAGAGATTTTTACGTTTATCACAGTTAATTACAATTGTACATGAAAATATTTAGATGAGGGGAAAATAAAAAATGGTAGTTACATACCCCACCCTCTTAGAGGAACATTGTCCTCAATGTTCTATACCTGAACACAAAATTTTTACGACGAGATTTATATACACAACCCTTTTACATCTACATTTACATTCACATTTTCTTACCTAGGAAACAAAAATGGGTATGATACCCTCATTTGTTCAGTCATTTCCCAAGTGGTTTCATCTGGTCCAAAGTGCCTCTACTACACTTTGAACTACTTGATTACTCGATTCTAGCGTGTGATCTGTCTCTGATACAGAATGTGGTATGGTTCTGGTTGGAATTATCCCCCAGATTCCACCTGTATCATAGACTAATAAAAAACATGATTAGCATCATGGACATACATTTTACGAAACAAATTATGGAAAACATCATGTGCCTTCACTATGGGTGGCAAGGCTAGTCTACAATCCATTGGCCCCATTCTTTCTAAGATATGAAATGGTCCATAGAATCTTGGTGCCAACTTGGCATAAGTTATAATTCTTATGAACTCTTTCTTGGTCTAATGCAAAGGTAAACATATTCCCCCACTTGGAACTATTTGTGCATTCTCTGATGATCTGCATAACTCTTTTTCTTGTCTTGAGTTGTTTTTATTTTTATTTTTGTATGATAATAGTTATTTCTTATTCCATTTCAATTAGCATATAAGTCCAAGAAATAATTTGTTCACTGTATCATTCGAGATGATAGGTGTGTTACATTTTGAGCCATACGGGGCCTCAAAAGGACCCATTTTCAATGATTCTTGGTAACCGTTGTTGTAGGAAAATTGTACCAGTGGAAGAAACTCTTCCCACTTTTTAGGATGATGCATGACATACATTCTAAGCATGTCCTCTAGCACCCTATTAAATCTTTTAATTTGTCCATCTATTTGAGGATGATACATAGTGTTGAAAGCTAACTCTATCCTAAAAAAAACAAATGGTAGCACTTTCAAAATTTTCAAGGTAAATTTGGCATCCTAATCCAAGATAATCTTCTTGGGTATACCATGCAATCCATAACAAATTGAGAAATATCGATTTCCTTGTTAGTGGAATTAATAGCTACGAAATGAGTCACATTGATCAACTTATCTACTACCACCATTATGGCATCATGCTTCCGAGATGTCCTTGTAAATTCAGTGATGAAATCCATAGAAGTTCCACTTCCATTTAGGAATGGGGATTGGTAGAAACAATCCCACTAGATGTCTACATTTTACTTTCACTTGTTGTCACTCCAAGAATCTAGCAAGATATTAAACCACATCCTTTTTCATGCTTAATGTCCTTGAAGATGCGTGAAGTGTTTGCCCAAAACGTCATGCATTCCAATGAAAACACACAATATACCAGAAGTATTCATTTACATCAATCAAATATATTTTTCATGGCTATTATCACATTCTGATAACTAGGATGACCTTAATATGGTCTTTTATGAAATTCATCTAAGATGTGCTTCTTCAAGTCACTCACACAAGACCACCTACCTTTGAATTTTAATAGCCTACCCTCTGCGAGAGAATTATTTTTACGCAGTGCCCCTTCTGGCTCATGCTGCAAGTGTTCTCTCACTTGTTGATAATTCTCATCCTATTGCATTACCTCTTTAATATTTTCTTGGATGTTGACTTCACAAGTATTTATGGTTGTCACATGAGCCACTTGTAGCCTTTTTCTAAGTGCATCAACTACTTTGTTTTCCTTACCGTTGATGTACTTGATTTTAAAATCAAATTCATTAATCAAGGCTAGCTACCTTGTTTGTCTTGCATTATGACTGGGTTGATCAAATAGATACCTAAACCCTCCATGATTTGACATCAAGCTAAACTTTCTTCCCAATAAATATTGCCTCCACATTTTTAATGCATGCATTATAGCTATTGTTCGACAATTTAATTGCATGTTAAATTACTTAGCATTAAATTACCAATCCAGGGTCGTATACTTGCACAATATATGCTAGGAATCAACTTTCAATTTCAAAAGTAAATTCTAATCTATTGAAAGAAATTGCAAGACTTAAATAAAATCTATTCATGAAAAATGTCTAACATGAGTATGCACACACTTTCTTTTTAAAAAAGTTTCAAATTCGGAACTTGGGAAAGCAATCTTTCAATCTATAAAATTGAAATGACAATTGACATGAAAATAAATCTATACTAGTGACATGAATGTAAATCTATCTTATAATAGGAAAGCAAATCTATTTTAATGAATTGAAAGTATATTTAATCTAGAAAGAAACAAATCATATACTAAGAAAGCATTGAGTTTATTAAGCTATGAAAATTAAAGACAACCTATTCTAGAAGTAGTAAGAGATTAATTGAAGTTATTGATGTGTGCATTGCTAAATTAGATTCATTCATGATTATCCATGAATCTAAAAACAAACAAATTGAAAGGCAATGAATCTTTAACATGAATTGGAAAGCAATGAACCTATGAAATGGAAGGTGTTTTATCTTCAATTGAACATAAATGAAATTAGAAAAAGAAACATCTAATGAAAAGACTTGAAATAAACATTGCAAAAAATTAGCATAAAAGAAACTAATCTATCATGAAAAATTGAAACATTAAAGTACACTCATACTCATCAAGTGGCCACCATGAAGTGCATGAAAGGTGGAAACATCAAGAAGTTATTGATCAAACTTCAAATTTCATCATGAAAGCACAACCATATCAAAGGATTGTATTAAAATAAATAGTATTCATAAAAAAAAGCATAATCATAACCAATCAATTTAACATTGAAGCATGAGCATAGCTCCCAAACTTAACACACGTTTGAGAGGAGAAGGCATTCCTATTTATACAAAAACTAAGATCCACAAATATCTCATGTGGTTATAACCATGTGTTAACATCTATCATGTAACATCTTTTCATATCAAAAAGATCTCATAGATTTTATAGGATACACTTATGATAGCTTCCATGATTATTCTCCATGAAATGTGCTTGATCAATGATCCAAAATCTTCCTCAAATTTTTAGGATTTTTAAGAGGAAATTCGAATTTGAGACCTAAAGGCCAAATACGACTTCGATGGAATCTTCAAATATGCCTACACACATTACAAAACTCATCCAACTTTTATATATAAGTGAATACATAAATTCAATCAAAATAAAAAAATAAATGTATTGGAAAATAATATGTCTAAACCCATATTTAATCATGAAGATTGTCTTAGTGTATGGTTATGGAGCTACAAAATATGGTAAATACTGAAGGAAAATGGAAGATTAGAGGGTAAAATGAATGACATTATGGATACCCAAGAATTGCTAATTCCAATTCATGAGTGATGTAATTTTGCTCATGCTCATTTAACTTCCCTGACTTGTAAAAAATTACCTATCCCTCTTGCATGAGAACTCCACCCAGCCTTCCTTGCAAGCCTTTGTAGAAACTACAAATTATTTTTCCATATCTTATATCCCCTTTATTAGCGCATGTGTGAGAAGATGTTTAAACTACTCAAATTGGACACACATTCTACTATCCATTGGAACTTAATTCCTTCCTTTTCCAATTCCTTGATTGGATGCAAAATATTTAAGAAATTATGGATAAGCCTCTGGTAATAACCAACTAATACCATGAAGGATCTAACTTTTCTGTCATTCTTAGGAGTAGGTCACTCAATAATGGCTTTAATCGTTTTCAAATCAACTGCAACTCCTTCCTTGGAAACAATATGTCCCAAATATTGAACTTGTGACTAGAAGAAATCACACTTGCTATGCTTGGCATAGAGTTTGTGCCCTCTCAGTAATTTCATCACTAATGCTAAGTGTTTTTCACGGTCTTCCTTGGCTTTTGAATATACCAGGATGTCATCGACAAAGACCAATACAAACTTGTCCGATTATGGACTAAGAATATTATTCATTAAGAACATAAATGTTGCTAGGACATTTGTGAGTCCAAATGGCACAACGAAAAATTCATAGTGCCCATACCTAGTTCTAAATGTCATCTTGTGAATATCCTCATCTTTTTATTTGTACCTAATGTCACTACAAGGAAAAGACTCTCTAGCAAAGGTTCTTGTGGAAGCCCCTATAAAAATAGCCTCAAAATATGTTTGTAGAGGAGGTCACTAGCGAAGATGGGTGGGCGGATATTTTAGTGGATGGTTTTTAATGGTGCATGTATAATACCCAAATGCATCAATGCAATATATAATCATACACACCAATGCTTAATAGAATATAGTGCACCATGATAGAGTCCTTTTTATAAAAAATAAAAATGTAGCGGTGTGCTAAGTGTTTAATGCACATTGGTGTGTATAATACTCGATAACACTAAAAAGGCTTGAATTTTAAAAAATGTCATCTGTAAAATTTATTTTTCCTAGACCAGTGCTATGCTCTCATGATGTTCCAGTGCTAGACAAGTACAAAAACGCCCCAATGCATAATCAATATAGCATATCGTGGCTTAATAGAAAGTGGTGCACCATTGCAGGGTTTTGATTTATACAAATAAAAAACAATGGTGCACTACCTATATAAGGAGCACAACTGAAGACGTTACTCGATAAAACCAGACAAAGATTTAATTTTAAAAATGTCGGTTGTAAAATTCATTTTCACCATTTTTGGTGCTATAGTTAATTGATGCACTAGTGCTCTTAATGTATTTAAATACATCGGTGCGTAAACAACAAGTTGCATTGCGATAGGGTTTTTAATTTAAAAAAATAGTGGTGCACTTAGGAAGATGCACACATCGGTATAGTTACCCTAGCATGCCGAAACAAGGTTAAATAAAAAAAAATCTACTGGCTGTAAAAAATAATTTTTACCATTTACAGTGTTGTAGAGTTCTCAAGCACTCCTGATACACTTTCATTTTTCAAGTTCCCTATCGTCAATGCTTCCCTTGCTTTCCATCCTTCTGTTCATTGCTCAATGCGTTTCTTTTGAATTTTCTCAAACGATGCTCAATTTTTATATTCTCATTTACATGGTAACCATGCCTCCCTTGTTAGTGCCTAAATCTACCTCAGGCTGAGAAAGGTAGGATCTAGGGTAACATCAAACCATGCTTAACCTGGTAGCTAGCCCTACCAAGTCAGGAGAGGGCTCTCTCTCCTTGTCAATCTCAGTGAAATATGATCAACGATGCCTTGAGATGACTGATGTAAAGACTGATTTTAGGCTAGATATGTGTTCAAAAGAATTTGATTGAATTTGATGATGTTTTGTTGGCTCAAATGTGAAAGGCAGATTTGGGTCCGGGGAATGGGCTCAGTTTTGCAGAGATCTCTATGGGGCGAGATAGGAAAATGAATTAGTACTTCAAATTGAGTGAGATGGAGAGCTTTTAGACAGATGAGGAGTTGAAGAGGGCAAGAAAGTCCTAGGGATCCTCTTCAAATAGCTGAAAACATAAATAACTAAAAAAACCCTAGGTAGAGCACTGCAATTCAATGAATTCTACTTTTATCCTTGTTTCATTTAGTTAAAATGAATAGAGAGATAATGGAATACATAAAACACATGTAAACTTGCAATTACAGAAGGAAACACAATACCAAATCAAGTTGCCGCAAGAATCCTATAAATTGCTGCAAACCCTGGTCTATTCCTTTGCCAAACTGCTGATATGAGTGTACAATAATGCTCAAAGCATTCACAAGAGTCCAACCTTTGCCAATGACTTAAAAATTAGTAGATATAGGCAATAAAAAACTCATCCTAGCCTTTAGGGGTCGAGCTCATAAGTTTAGAATTTATTTCAACAAGATCTAAACTATGAACTAAAAAGTCGGCAGTGGAACAACTTGCCTCTAAAAACTAGGAAACTGATTCATTCAGTTGCAAACTACCTATTCATTGATGAATCTACCTCTATGAGTGAAAATTTAACATATTTTCATCAAAATCCATCAATTCACATCAAATTACATCATGAGTTTGACTATTTGAAAGAGAAAAGCCAAATTGTGAAGAAACTAGGTGAAGAAACAGAGTTTTTTGACCAAAATGACAAAATTTCATCTTGTGCGTCGTGCTCCTGTCCCTGTGCGTTGCGCTACTTTGAAGGCCTTCCCATACACAAAATTTTCTCCAAGTGGACTTGTTGGAAAAGTTTTCCTGTCTACTTTCTAGAACAAGTGGAATTTCTAAATTTTGTCTCCATTTGCCCATCCAAAAATGAGTTCTCTCAACACTGCTTCCTGTGTGGCCAAAAAGGGGCAGAAAGGTCATTATTGGGGTGTTTTTGACCCTTTTGGAAGCTCAAAATTTGTCAAAATTTCTTGGCCATGTGAGGGCATTCATATTTTTCCATGAGGAATCCAAAAATGCTGAGTTTTCCTCAAAAGAAGGTCTCTAGCAAGGCATAAAACCCTGTTTTTTAGGCCAAAAATTCAAAATTTGCAAAAAGTTGCTGAGTGTCCTTCTTCAAGTGTTGTGTTGGGCTAAGGAAGCCTCAGCTAAGATCTGAAGTCTATCTTACTCTTTTCGCTTCCTCGATGCTTTCTTCAACTTGGCTTTCAAAATCTTGATTCTTGCTTTGCACACCTTGTTTCTCGCCAAGTAGTGGTAGGCCATATGCCTCAACATCTTTCTCTCTGTTGGCCTTCTCTAGCATCTTTTCCAAGTGCATATTTTCCCTCTCAAGCCAGGATTCACAATTAGCATCAATTTATTGTTCAAGTGGTGTCAAATTGATTTTCCTCCTCTTAGCAACTTGCCAGTTTTCTCGTATGTTTTGAAGCTTCATGATGGTTTGCTGATCCTCTAGCTGTTTGTTCCTCTGCTCAAGATATTTGATTATCCACTTGGCTCTTTCTATGTTGAGAGATAAATCAGGAATGTCAGGTTGCTATTCTTGAATGATCTCCTTGAGCTTTGAGCTTTGGGAGCCCAAATCGGTGTCATCATCCTGAATAAGAATGAAATATGTCTCTTGTCCTCCCGAAGGCCCCTCATCATGTAATGGCTACTTACCCTTGTCTTGTACCTGCTTTGTTGTTGAAGGAAATGTGACCCCTTCCACCCTGGGTGGAGATAGTACTCGTTTTGCTACTGCAAACAATCTCCTAGTGCCCTTTTGATATGTAACAAACACTGGCACACTAGTGGTTTGTGTTTCATGCACCTCCTCCTAATGTGAAGGCTCTCCTGCCTCATAAAAAATTGATGGGGGAACTTGTGGACCTGTAAAGACCTCATGTGTAATAAAATCCTCCCATGCGATATTCAGTAAACCAAGCTGATGCAAACCACAATTTTGATGAGTGCAAAGTGATAGATGTTGTTATACTGCTAATGAGGAGGCTTCCTTTGAACCAAGGTGGTTATCTTCTCAATATTACGGAAAATAAAATAGGGGAGATTCATCATTCTCACCCTAGTGAAGTGCATCAACAATTTGATGTGGTAGGCATATAGGCGAGAAAATCTGCCCTCATAGCTGAAATATTTAATTATGAGTTTCATCAAGGGTGCATATGTGTCCTGAAGGTACCTGAAAGGGAAGACTCTACTAATCTGCCTATGAAAACTAGCCTTGATATAAGGCTCATAATGTTCCCTGTCTACCAACTGCCCCTTATTCCATTGCTCACCGAAATTTGGAATACCGGTTGCTTGAGATATAGTCTCAGGTGTCAAGGTGAATGTCACACCTGCCAAATTGACCTGACCATTGTGAAGGTGGAGTACAAACAATCGGGCAAGATCGTGATGGTATTTAGCTCTTGCCACCATCTCACAAAATTGGAAACAAGATTGATGTTGGAAGCATGTGACAACAAGAGGACAGGCCAACAGCTCGGCAAGTGAAGTAGGTTGCTCCCGGTTATGTTTCCCACTCTTGTGAGGTCTCCTTGGTGCATGAATTTATCTAGAAGAGTCACTGACTATTTCCTCATTTCTGTCATAGGAAGAATCTGACTCCATGTTTGCCAATGTTTGAGTTTTGTTAGATGAGTATGAAGAGATTTTATAGTGTCAATAGGTTTTTTGCTGCCAAAGATATGAATGTATGAGGGACTGTGGGGGGAATATGTAGGGACTGTGTATGAGAGGTTGGGAATGCTACTGATAGGTTTTTGGGGAATAGAAGGGTTTAAGGGATGATATTTAGGGTTTGGGAATAGGAATTAAGGTTTAGGATAGTGGGATTAGGGATTTAGGGTTAGTAGTTTTAGGGATATGGGAAATATGGAATGGGACAATATGAATGAAAAGGGAGGGAGAGAATGAAGTGAGGGAGTGAGAGAGTGAAAATGGTAGGGGTGGATTTTAGTAGCAAAAATGCAATTTGTAAACCCTAGGCAGTGTTTTTTCAAAAAATTGTGCAAGTAGTTAGGGTTTCAATTTTTTCCTATTGAATCACCATGAACACTAGGCAAACTCATTCATTGGCCGTGAGGGAGTGTCAAGTTACTTGAACAATGAGGAATTAGCGATTTTGAGAGTTTTGGAGGAAGTTGTGAGTGATTTCTAGTGCTGTAGTCCTGTGCGCCGCAACACCTCACAAGTGCGCCGCATTGGCTCTGTGTGCCACACCTGTTGTAAAAATGCACTACAAAACACTGCCAGGTGCGCCGTGCCACTGATTTTCACCCTTCAAACATAAAATTGATCTCTTGGCCTTTAAATATTGAAATACACTTGCTCTCTTCACTTTGTGGACACAAATGAACCTCCTTTGATTTTAAAAAACTTTATATAGCCATGGCTTTTAATTTTTCATTCAAGAAAACTCACTTTGCTAATGTTTGATTTTCGCTTGCTTTTTGAAACTCTGTTTTGGGCAGTTTGCTTTATTTTTGACTTGGATGGACTAAATACTTTGCATTTTGTTTCTTTTGTAGGAACTGAAGTAGCAGAGGCTTAGCAAGGTGACGAAGGCTGCCTCTGAAATTATTACATATGAAAAAATGAAATTACATGAAACATATAAAAACTTCGTTTTTCCTCAAAACAGAGTTTTGAGGAAAAATCAATCACTGAGCATGCGATTATTGAAATTATTGTTGCTGAGACTTTATTTTACCTCCTCATGTGCCTGCTGACCATTATTGAGTGTTTTCAAGACCTTATTAACGAAACCCTAGACCTAATGAGACCTAAAACCCTAAAAACGGCTTTTAACGATTTAAAGACAAAAAATGACTACAGATGATCTAGATGTATGAAAATGGGTCAGAAAGTAAAGAACATGAGGGAAAATGTATAATATGCCCCTACCATCAGATGATCCATGATCCTAATGGAATGCAGTTGATCGGATGAGACACCTAACATGCAATGCAACAAGAGAATTTGATCACTGATGGAGGGATGAAGATACCGACACTAACATTGGCTCCAACAGGGATGATAGCTCCTTGGAGGTGCCAAGAACTACATATATATGGGGAAGTAGGCAGTGCCTTCGTCGATTGGGCTATGGAGTCAATAACTTCGACAAACCAAAACCAATATCTTGACACAATTTTAGGACTGAAATCTGACTCAAAACTGATTCAATTTCAAGACTGAAATTGACGGAAAGACCTGACTCAAACAATCCAAACTAAAACTGAAATCAAACCTTCAGTTTTATAGCCTTCACTTCAAGCCCCAAACTGAATGAATGATGACAGTACACACTTGCAATGAATTAAATAAACCGGTATGTACAATGATACATATAACAACAGAAAACATTTCAGAAATAGTACCGTTTGAGCAGCCACCCATTGATCGGCCCACCTGGACAATGTTCTCTGCTCATTTCTTTCAGCAGGAAAGCATTTTCGCCCTGATATGCAGCAATTCTGAAAGGTCCTTTCCAAAGATTCTCAAACTTGCCATGCTTACCTTTGTCTTCATTTCGTGTGTCCTATTTCAACACTATATCTTCTATTTGAAACTTGTCTGCCTTTGCCTTTCGATCATATATTTTCTTGATTCTCTCTTGTAGCTTGAAAGTATTCTGAAAAACCTCCTCTCTAGTCTGCTGTAAATGAATCATTTGATTGACTCTTCGCTACAAATGATCATTCTCGCTGCCATCTTCCTGCAAAAGTTTAACCACTGGGACTGCGAGAGAGGTTGGGAATACCGTGTCAACACCATACATGAGCTCAAAAGGGGACATGCCTATAGATTTCTTTTGACTTACTCTGTCTGCCCAAAGTGCATTAACAATTTTTTTGTGCCAACTCTTCTTGTTCGTTTCCAGCAACTTTTTGATAATATTGACCAATGATTTATTTGAGGATTCCGCCAATCCATTACCTTGTGGATAATATGCAGTTGAGTGCCCCAAGGTAATTTGATATTTATTACAAAAGTCAATCATTCTTTTAGATTTAAAAGCTGCTACATTATCAGTGATCAGCTTGTTGGGACAGCCAAAACGAGACAAAACATTGTTTTCAAGAAATGAAATGATTACCAAATCAGTGGCTTGCCTAGTGGGAATTGCCTCAATCTATTTAGTGAAATAGTCTATCACTGTGAGTATCCACTTGTGCTGTGTTGAAGAAGTAGGATGGATCTCGCCAATGAAATCCAAACCCCACTGCTGAAATGGAGCCTTACTTCAATCGGTTTGAGTGGTAAAGGCTGTAATTTTCTCCTTCCTTGAAAAATTTGACATTCGTGGCAGCTTGTAACAATTTTGTAGATATTAGCAAAGAGTGTTGGCCAATAAAATCCTGCTCTCAAAATTTTATTGGCTGTTGTCTTCCAAAATAGATGACCTCCACAATCTCCCTTGTGAAAGTCTTCCATAACATGTTTTTCCTCTTCTTCAACTAAACAATTGAGCAAGACACCGCAAGGATCTTTCTAATAGAGTGCATTATTCATTATACAAAAATTGGTAGCCTTTAATTTCAGGGTCCTACTTCTGTTCTTAGCCATTCCAGGTGGTGATGACATATTTTGGAGCACATAAACAATGTCCGAATACCAACGAGAAAGAAGAAAAATTTCTAATACTTGAACAAGTGAACTTTCTTCATCTTCCTCGTACATAGCAGCAATGAAATTAATGTCCAAGGCATGCAAATTTGACTCAGCCATTAGCTTGACCAGCCCCCTTCCTTTGGTGAACTTTGTTGGTTTGATCTCCACGTCATATTCCAACAAAGCAGCGATCCATTTGCCTCGTCTCCCTTCTGGATCTATTTGCACTAAGACATCTTTAACGACAGTGGTAGGGACATAGGCAAAGATGTGAGAATGCATAATATAGATTCGAAAATATTTCAATGCCTTTACCAAAGCAAGAGCTTGCTTTTCTATAATATTATACTTTAAAGCTAGATCTCTTATGGTTCTGTTGAAAAAGGCAATTGGTTTCTCAAGCTGGTCTCTTTTTTGCATTAAGGCCATTACCATTGTATGATCCGAAGCAAATGAAAATGAAATGAAATCTTGAGAATAATCCGGGCTGATCAAAATTGGGGCTGAAGGAAGGGCCAACTTTACCAAATTGAAAGACTTAATTTCTTCCTTGGTCCACTTCACTACACTATCTTTCTTTAGCATGTTTGTGATTTCCCTTAAATGCTCTACAAGATTGGGCACAAAGCGGCGTAAGAAATTCATCTTACCATTGAATGATTGGATCTCCATTTTACTTTGTGGAAAATCAATCTTCTGAATGGCTTCCACTTGAACTGGATCGATGTGGATGCCCTCCTTAGATATAATATGACCAAGAAGCTTGCCTTCATCCATGGCAAACAGACTCTTCTTTGGATTAAGAGATATGTCATACTTTCTACACCACTGAAATACAATCTTAAAATGATAAAGGTGCTCTTCATATGGATTAGAAAAAATTGCCAAATCATCAATATAAACAACTAAAAATACATCTTTTTCATTAGAAAATGCAATATCCATAGCCCGCTAAAAGGTAGCACCAACAGTATTTAATCCGAACGACATCTTAGCATAATGAAAAGTTCCCCACATAGTGGTAAACGCTATTTTATCCCTGTCATCCTCATGGACCAGAATTTGGTTATAGCCGGAATACCCATCAAGTAGCGACATGCGAGATGCTCCAACTACTCTTTGAAGTATGTGATCCATCTTGGACAATGGATAGTTATCTTTCAAAGATACTTTATTCAGATTTCTGAAATCGATACATAATCGAATCTCACCTATTTTCTTGTGCACGGGCACTAAATTAGAAATCCAATATGAAAATCTTATGGGGATGATTATACCAGCTTTGTACAATTGATTCACTTCCTTCTCTATTGAGGGCAACAACTTTGGATTTATTCTTCTTAGCTTCTGCAAAATGGCTTTTGATTTGGCTTGATCGGAATTATATGCTGAATTATGCTCTTATCATATGCCTTCAAATCTGAATAGTCCCATGCAAATACATCAGTAAATGAGGATAATAAATTGATATACTTTGCTTTTACCTATGGAGGTAACGCCTTTGATAAATTCACCATTTTAGGATTTTCTGCTGATCCAATGTTCACATCCTCAACTCCTTTTCTCGGTTGGTAGCAAGCTCGGTTTTCGAGGTATATCATCTTGATCAAACAACTCCTCTAAAGGTATTAGACCTTTAGGAATGACATTGTCCTTCAGCTGCAAAACTTCCATCTGATTGACTTCCATATCTGCTTCACCATCATCATGCTCCCCATCTATAGAAGTGTCTTTGAATTTACCTTCATTTTGCAGAAATTATTCGATCTCTTTATCATCTTGAAACACCTGCCAATACCTTTGATTATCAGGGACAGTCGGGCGATGTTTCACATTAATTTCAAACTTATTGTTTGAATTCATCGAAATTTTAAAATTACTTGCTACTGTTGCAAGTGAATCTGCAATAACATTCTGAACACGAGGGACACATGTCAAAGTGTAATCTAGAAACAATCTCAATATATCTAATACCGCATTGTGGTAGGTCCGCATTTGAGGATGCTTAGCTTAGTATTCCCCTTTCGCTTGCTTGATAACTAACTTGGAGTCGCCATATACTAAAATTCTTTTAGCATTTAACTTTTTAAGGATTTTCAAACTAGCAATTAAAGCCTCATATTTAGCCTCATTATTTGAACAATCAAAAGCCAATTTATATGAACAAACCCTTACATTACTTAGCACTTTGTTTGGTGAGAAAACAGGGCTTCATATCCAAATGCCAATTCCAGCACCTTCCTTTCCTACTGTGCCATCAAAATCCATGCTCCACAAACTGGTTTCGTCCTCTTCCAAATGCTAAAATTATGTTTTCTCTTTTACTTTTCCTTGCTGTCCATCAATATTTTGCTGCTGTCGGAAGGCTGATTGCTCAGTGGTACTATCAAGTCTTTGTCTTTCTTGCTTTAATATATCTCTGAAATTTTTAGTGATCTTTGGAATGTCTTCTACTTCAACTAATTGGCTATTTACATCATTAAAACTATCAGAATATAAAACAAATGATTCTAAATCAGTATGTACATAGTTGGTTGGATGATTTACTGGTTTCTCCTTGCTAGTGATCATGTACTTCATCTTCTGCTCCTAGTATAATTTCCTCATTTGACCGAACATGGGAATAGTAGCATAGGAGAAATCAAGCTACAATGTCCCTTTAAGTTTTGCTCCCCAGGATCTGGAAAGGAGCACGCCCAATCTAGGAGGAATATCAGCCACAACCACATCCATCAAAACATTTTCACTGGAATCTGATCCAAACTGACCACCAAATCTTTAATAAGACCAATGAATCTTACTCTACCAGAATCAAAGGAAAATAGCTCATGATACTTTCTAGTGATGTCCAAACCCAATTTCTCTATGATTACCTCAGGCATGAGATTATGAGAGGCTCCTGAATCAAACATAGCATTGTGTAATACATAGTCATGCACCCTAAGGCTAATGTAAAAAGGAGCTACATCACTATCCTCGGACTGACCTTCTAATGCTGGACCAAAGATTAGCTCTGGTTCGTCATCCTCCACATTTACCATATCAGACAACAGATCTAAATTCAAAATCTTTGACACATGACCTTTATAGCTGCTATTCTTCATCAACTCAGTCAAAGGAATTGATACTTTTAACTTAGCAATTTCATTTTCTAAGCTAAAAACTAAAGTTTTCTCTACCTCTTTGGCTGAAGCATCCTTCTTTTCAGTTTTCTCCTTTGATACACTTGGCTGATTTGATCTTTCATTTGCTGATAATGTTTTGCTAGGGGTAGGATCAGCTGTCTCCTTTCCCTTTTTCTACACAATGGGAGGATCATTCTTTGGCGGTGTCACTTCCTTCCTTTTCTAAATTGGATTTATGGGTACATCTCTACTCTTGAGTGAATATTGTCGCTGCTGGGCTGTCAGAGCATTCATGTATCCCCTCTGATATTCATCAGAATCTTCTTCAAGAACTGTTTCGTTTGCGAAGATGAAATCTTCATCCCTTTGTACAACTGGGCTTTCTGAGTACTCATCTTTGGTGATAAAAATTGGCATATCATTAGGTGTAAAGAAATGATTCTCCTCTCCAATTACGTTCTCCTCATCATCTGATTCCAGACCATGTACAATATTCTGTTGTAGGGGTGTCTTTACCTGTTGCTGCGTCGCTTGGTCTTGTTCTCTTTGTTCTCGTTGCTTGATTCTGAATTGTGGTTGCTGCTGACCACGGAAGTTTTGATTTCTGACTTGTGCTTTAGGATTATCAATGGTTAATCTATCAAATATATTCTCAATCTTACAGAGTACTTGATCTGAAGTGGAAGCCTCTTCCTTTATGGTTACTTTCTTTTCAGCCTTTGTTCTAGCTCTCTTGGCAAGCAGATTTGCTTCAATGCTGACTGCAATTTTTTGCATGTCTTCCAAAGTGGCCAGATCTCTTTCTCTTAATTGATAGGCCATATTAGGATCAAACCCATCTAGAAACTTAATCAAAGCCAGCCCCATGGGTGGCTTTATATCAGCAAGAATTGCATTGTAGATAGAATTAAATCTAATACAATAATCTTGAACACTCTCACCAACATTCCTCTTGATGTTCTCATATTCGGAAAGGATCTCAAGAGGGTTTTTCTTTACTTCCCAATGATCCAAGAATTGTCTCTGAAGACTAGCCAATGTAGTGATACTTGTAGCCGGCAAAGCTCTGAACCACTTCCGCACTTCACCTCCAAAAGTTTGCACAAATAGTCTCATAGTCACATTTTCAGCATCAATCTCATGAAGGTCAAAGAAACTTGTCATCCTATCCACATGTTGTTGAGCTGTGATACTTTGAGGAGTACCATCAAGCAATGGGATTTTGCTTTGGTAGTCAGCGGGCATGGCATCCAAGTTTTGAAGCAACACAAGCGGTGCATATTGGGCAGCCATTGCTTTAGGTGGATTTACAACTGGCCTCGGGGATGTAGGAGGAGTTGGAGCAGCTGATGTGGCTGGTGTATGAGGTGTCGAAGGGGGTGAAGAAATTTATGATGTTTGAGGTGTAGGAGGAGTGGATGGAGGTGACAACACTGCAAATTTTTTATCAGAGATGGAAGGCTACATGGGAATGGTGGAAATCAAAGTAGGTTCGGTAGGAATTTCTGAACCAATTGCAAGAGCGGATGAACCAAGAGTTGCTGATGCGGATTCTAAAAACTCGGGAATATTTGAAGCCACAATGGAAGTCTGAAGATTCAGGATATAACTGTCAATTGATCTATTTTCCATTTGCCCTTTCAGTTTCAAGGTCTTTGACGAAATCCAGATTTAGGACAGTAGAACCAACAACACTTTCAAATTTAGTCTCAAACAACGACAAACCAAAATGTTCGTCAAACTCAAGATCTTCAAGATATTTAAAAACAATCAGGCATGAATGAGATCTAAACATAGGAATCACATAACTTTCTTGGTGAAGAATTCTCGGAATAAGATTGGGATTTTCATACACAGGAGGTGGATCAGGATCATGATTTGCTCTGGTGTATCTTCTGGAAGCCAGTGTGTTGAATTATTCCCAAAAATCAAATGGACATTATCAACCTGTTCAGCCTATGAAATTCTAAACTCATCATCCAAAAGTCTAGAATTATCTAATGTCCTGGGGCAATTTGCAAGTGAGATGTTCTGTTTATAAGACTAGACCGGAGATTGACTGAAGCAGCTTTTATCTACTTATGCACTTGCAAAGCAATGTGTAGTTCGAAGGCTACCTGGCATAACTTCAGGCTCCGTCTGTAGTTTATAAAAAGAAGAACACTAACAAACAAATAATCTCTTCCCCAGCAGAGTTGGCACTATGTTAGTGCCTAAATCTACCTCAGGCTGAGAGAGGTAGGATCTAGGGTAACATCAAACCACGCTTAACCTGGTAGCTAGCCCTAACAGGTCGAGAGAGGGCTCTCTCCTTGTCAATATCAATAAAATATGATCAACGAGGCCTTGAGATGACTGATATAAAGACTGATTTTAGGCTAGGTATGTGTTCAGAAGAATTTGATGATGTTTTGTTGGCTCAAATGTGAAAGGCAGATTTGGGTCCGAGGAATGGGCTTAGTTTTGCAGAGATCTCTATGGGGCGAGGTAGGCAAATGACTTAATACTTCAAATTGAGTGAGATGGAGATGTTTTAGATCGGTGAGGAGTTGAAGGGGGCATGACAGTCTCAGGGATCCTCTTCAAAAAGCTAAAAACATAAATAACGAAACAAAACCCTAAGTAGAGCACTGCAATTCAATGAATTCTACCTTTATCCTTGTTTCATTTAGTTAAAATGAACAGAGAGAGATAATGGCATACATAAAACACATGTAAAATTGCAATTACAGAAGGAAACACAATACCAAATCAAGTTGCCACAAGAATCCCATAAAGAGCTACAAACCTTGGTCTATTCCTTTGCCAAACTGCTGATATGAGTGTACAATAATGCTCAAAGCATTCACAAGAGTCCAACCTTTGCCAATGACTGAAAAACTAGTAGATATAGGCAATAAACAATTCATCCTAGCCTTTAGGGGTCGAGCTCATAAGTTTAGAAGTTGTTTCAACAAGATCTAAATTGAGAACTAAAAAGTAGGCAGTGGAACAACTTGCCTCTAAAAACTAGGACACTGATTCATTTAGTTGCAAACTACCTTTTCATGGATGAATCTACCTCTATGAGTGAAAATTTAACATATTTACATCAAAATCCATCAATTCATATCAAATTACATCATGAGTTTGACTATTAGAAAGAGAAAAGTCAAACTTTGAAGAAACTAGGCGAAAAAGCAGAGTTTTTTGACGAAAATGACAAAATTTCATCCTGTGCGCCGCGCTCCTGTCCTTGTGCGCCGTGCTACTTTGCAGTTGCTTTGGAATGCCTTCTCGTGCACCAAATTTGCTCCATGTGGGCTTGCTGGAAAGGTCTTCCTGTCTTCTTTCCAGAACAAGTGGAATTTATGAATTTTGTCTGCCCCTCCAAAAATGAGTTTTCCCAACATTGCTTCTTGTGTGGCCAAAAAGGGGCAGAAAGGTCATTTTTGGGGTGTTTTTGACCCTTTTGGAAGCTCAAAACCTGTCAAAATTTCTTGGCCATGTGAGGGAATTCATATTTTTCCATGAGGAATTCAAAAATTCCAAGTTTTCCTCAAAAGGAGATCTCTAGCAAAATCACGCGCCAGGCAGGAAAACCTGTTTTTAGGGCCAAAAATTCAAAATTTGCAAAAAAAATCCCAAATTTCTTGAAATTTGGGCTGAGTGTCCTTTATTAAGTGCTATGTTGGGCTAAGGAAGTGTTAGCCAAGATCTGGAGTCTATCTTGCTCTTTTTGGTTCCTCAATGGTTTCTTCAACATGGCTTTCAAAATCCTGATTCTTGCTTTGACACCTTATTTCTCACCAAGTAGTGGTAGGCCATATGCCTCAGCATCTTTTTCTCTCTGTTGGCATTCTTTAATATCTTTTCCAAGTGCATATTTTCCCTCTCAAGCCAAGATTCACGATCAACATCAATTTCTTGTTCAAATGGTATCAACTTGATTTTCCTCCTCTTAGTAGCTTGCCGGTTTTCTCATATGTTTTGAAGATCCATGACGATTTGTTGATCCTCTAGTTGTTTGTTCCTCTGCTCAAGATGTTTGATTATCCACTTGGCTCTTTCTAGATTGAAATTTAAATCATGAATGTCAACTTGTTGTTCCTGAATGATCTCTTTGAGCTTTGAGCTTTTGGAGCCCAAATCAGTGTCATCATCCTGAATAAGAATGAAATCTATCTCTTGTCCTCCTGAAGGCCCCTCATCATGTAATGGATACTTACCCTTGTCCTGTACCTACTTTGTTGTTGAAGGAAATGAGACCCCTTCCACCCCGGGTGGAGATAGTACTCGTTTTGTTGCTGTAAACAATCTCCTAGTGCCCTTTTGATATGTAACAAACACTGGCACACTAGTGGTTTGTGTTTCATGTAGCTCCTGCTGATGTGAAGGCTCTCCTACCTCATGCAAAACTGATGGGGGAACTTGTGGACCTATAAAGACCTCATGTGCAATAAAATCCTCCCATGAGATATTCAGTAAACCAAGCTGATGCAAGACCACAATTTTGATGAGTGCAAAGTGATAGATGTTGTTATACTACTGATGAGGAGGCTTCCTTTGAACCAAGGTGGTCATCTTCTCAATATTCGAACAAATGAAATAGGGGAGATTCATCATTCTCACCCTAGTGAAGTGCATCAACAATCTGATTTGGTAGGCATACGGGCGAGAGAATCTGCCCTCACAGCTGAAATATTTAATTATGAGTTTCATCAAGCGTGCATATGTGTCTTGAAGGTACCTGAAAGGGAAGAATCTGCTAATCTGCCTCTGAAAACTAGCCTTGATATAAGGCTCATAATGTTCCTTGTCTACCAGCTACCCCTTATTCCACTGCTCACCGACATTTGGAATACTGGTTGCTTGAGATATAGTCTCAAGTGTCAAGGTGAATGTCACACCTGCCAAATTGACCTGACCATTATGAAGGTGGAGTACAAACAGTCGGGCAAGCTCATGATGGTATTTAGCTCTTGCCACCATCTCACAAAATTGGAAACAAAATTGATGTTGGAAGCATGTGACAGCAAGAGGACAGGCCAACAACTCAGCAAGTGAAGTAGGCTCCTCCCGGTTATGTTTCCCACTCTTGTGAGGTCTCCTCGATTCATGAATTTCTCTGGAAGAGTCATTGACTGTTTCCTCATTTCTGTCATAGGAAGAATCTGACTCCATGTTTGCCAATGTTTGAGTTTTGTTAGATGAGTATGAAGATATTTTATAGTGTCAATAGGTTTTTTGCCACCAAATATATGAATGTATGAGGGACTGTGGGGGGAATATGTAGGGACTGTGTATGAGAGGTTGGGAATGCTGCTGATAGGTTTTTGGGGAATAGAAGGGTTTAAGGGATGATATTTAGGGTTTGGGAATAGCAATTAGGGTTTAGGATAGTGGGATTAGGGATTTAGGGTTAGTAGTTCTAGGGATATGGGAAATATGGAATGGGACAATATGAATGAAAAGGGAGGGAGAGAATGAAGTGAGGGAGTAAAAATGGTAGGCGTGGATTTTAGCAGCAAAAATGCAATTTGTAAACCCTAGGCAATGGTTTTTCAACAAATCGTGCAAGTAGTTGGGTTTCAAATTTTTCCTATTGAATCACCATGAACACTAGGCAAACTCATTCATCGGCCATGAGGGAGTGTCAACTTACTTGAACAATGCGGAATTAGTGATTTTGAGAATTTTGGAGGAAGCTGTGAGCAAGTTCGGGTGTTGTAGTCCTGTGTGCCATGCCACCTCATAGGTGCGCCGCACTGGCTCTGCGCGTCGCGCCCAATGTAAAAATGCACTGTGAAACACTGCCAGGTGCACCACGCTGAATGTGTGCACTACGCTCTAACCTAGGTGCACCACACCACCGATTTCCACCCTTCAAACGTGAAATCGCTCTCTTGGCCTTTAAAGATTAAAATGCACTTGCTCTCTTCACTTTGTGGACACAAATGAGCCTCCTTTGATTTGAAAAAATATATATTGCCATGGCTTTTAATTTTTCATTCAAGAAAACCCACTTTGCTAATGTTTGATTTTCACTTGCTTTTTGAAACTCTGTTTTGGGCAGTTTTCTTTATTTTTGCCCTTGATGGACTAAATACTTTGGCATTTTATTTCTTTTGTAGGAACTAAAGTAGCAGAGACTGGCAAGATGACCAAGGCTACCTCTAAAATTATTACATATGAAAAAATGAAATTACATGAAATTTATTACATGAAACATATAAAAACTCTGTTTTTCCTCAAAACAGAGTTTTGAGGAAAAATCAATCGCTGAGCATGCGATTATTGAAATTATTGCTGCTGAGACTTTATTTGGCCTCCTCATGCACCTAATGATCATTATTGAGAATTTTCAAGACCTTATTAATGAAACCCTAGACCTAATGAGACCTAAAACCCTAAAAATGACTTTTTCCGATTTAAAGACAAAAAATGATTGCTGATGATCTAGATATATGAAAATGGTGTTGGGTTGTGTTATATTCTTTCCACGACTAACCTACATAGTGAACCGGGGGGTCAGAGGGGGGGCGGACCCCCCCCTTCGTTGTGCCGATTGCGCAGCGGGGGGCGGGTAGCCCCCCTCTACGGGGTTCGGGGCAGTGCCTTGAGAAATTTTTTTTTGGACCCTATATTAGGTTGGGCAAACCTACCTATGGTTTTCGGTCCATGGTTTTGGACGCGATGGTTTTCGGTCCATGGTATTGGATGCTTCGGCATGCATAAATGTGTATTGTAACATTGAAAGGAATATAATGAAAAATCAAGCTAGTAGTCTCGGTTTTGAGATCCAGTGGGAAATCTCTGTGTATATGTGTTTTATGTGTTATGCTCTCGCATTTTTATTTTTCATATGATTTAGAATTCGTATGCAGGTAATTTTGTACGGGGTTAAAACCTACATTTGGTATCAGAGCTGTTTTGGCTTCAAGGGGACGCCTTTGTTGCTGAGGGGTTTCGCTCGGGCCTGTGGTAGACCCTGTTCAGCGGGAGATCTGCGAGATCGATTCTGGTGGTGAAAGAAGATGGTGAGCAGCGGAAAGATAGAGATTGAGAAGTTCAATGGTCAGAGTTTTGAGTTGTGGAAACTCAAGATGGAGGATCTGTTGGTGGATAAAGATCAGTGGATCGCGGTAGATCCGGGTACTAAACCAACGAGAGTGTTACGCAGTAATTTGTTATCGTTGGTCACCGTCCTTGTTACCCTCGCTGTCGTACACTGGAGGACACATTTATGGACCTGTGACCAGTGACACAACTTAAAAACACTTGCATTGGAGTCTCCTAAGTATGAACTTCAAAATCCCTGAAGACACCCTTTGAAGATTACCCCTAAAAAATTCCCTTTTTCCATTAGCGCGGGTCCACAGTGTCTAACCCGCGCCAATGGCTCAGTTCCTCCAAAAAGGGTGCGCCCATGGACGCTCTGACACAGACCAAAGCCCGCGCCACCCAAAATTGGTCATGATTTTTGGTCAGCGCGCACTGAAGTGTTTTTTCCTCCATTGCTCATGCAGTTCTCTGAGGAAAAATCCCATGAAGTGGTCAAGTGTCGTCTTTTTCATCCATGAAAACCCAGTTCAAAGGCTATTCTGGGACAATGCCAAATCTTCAGTAAGTGTCCGGCTACGATGAATACTTCCGCCTCTTCCATCTATAAATAACTGTCATCCTGCATTGAACCAGCTAGTGTTGAAGTTTTAAGTTTTGCAAGAGCTAAGGTGAGCTAAGATTATGCTGGATTGATAGTGAGAGCTGAGAGAGAAGTTATGCTGCTGGAATGTTGAGAGAGGAAGTCACTTTGCAAGGCATGTTTAGCTGCTGACCCAGTTGGAGGAGATTTCAACGTCAACCCTATTTCGGTTGTATTTTCTCTTCTTTTATTGACTATAACGATGTCATATGTCCACTCACATATTCTTCTGATGATATTTGAGTTATATCCTCTGACTGATATATAATTGTAATGATATTGGATTTTACGCTTGTGTTGGATTGTTCTTTGTTTGTGCAGGTGTCCATGCGTGGAACGTAAGGATAGTGACCGGCCAAAGCTAAAGGACAGGAGCGACGTTTCTTCCACGACAAATAGTGTTGGATTCCAGGTTGGTCTTTCCGATCAATCTTTAAATTATGCAATTAGGAATTTACATGCAGCGTGTATGATTGTTGCTAGACCCCTGTCGGGCTAGTGGGATCGCCTCTGTCCGCAGAGGGGATTTACCGACCCAGCAACAATTATGGATGAAGAGGAGGAATACTGGTGGAGGCATTAGAGGGCACTTGTAACTGATGTTGTGGCATAAGCTAGGAGAATTGTCCTGAAGGAGGAGAAGTTTCACGCCAATTCTAGGACCATGAAGGCATTGGACCAAACTGAGGGAACCATGGTTGTCATGGTATTGGATATTGACATGACTGTGACCATGAAGGTCAAAAGGGTACACACTGATGCCAAAAATTAAAATTATTAAAATGATGAGAAGGGTCTTGAGGCATACCTTCATTCATGTTCTGTGGTCATGGTTGACATGGTTTCCTTGATCCCATGAGTTACAACTAATCTACCTCTTCATTTTCTCCCTGAAAAACTGCCTTCAGACCAGGAAGAGATGGATAGGTGCTAGTGGAATGGATTTGTTCACATATCACATAGGTCTCGACAGTATTCAGTGGACATTCCTTCACTGGGTGATTCTTGCTGCATTGAGTGAAAAAAATGGACATAGCCTTCTCTATTTCCATCTTCTTCTGTTTCACCTGCAAAACGTTCAGCTGTGAGGATAATGTGCTCACTATATCAGTCCTCAAGTTGTCCAACAAGTTTCCAATTTCTGCTTTCGTAACTCCACTACCAGATGTCTTGAGGGTTTGGATCCCCTGCCTATGCCTCACAGATCCACGTGAACACTTAATGCACTATTCGCAGATGGTTTCGAATTCTTCCTTTGATATATCTCCCTTTCCTACTATGTTCGAAAGTTCCAAAGGTTCCTCCCTTAGTGCCCGAAGAAAAATTATCTTCAATATGTCCTTATCTAGATCATTATGGCTTGATCTTTGCAAACTGTATTTGAAACGTGATGCACGAGTATTCAACCCAAGAGAAAATCATTGTATTTTAGTAGACATAGGGGGTCATGTATTTTAAAGAAGTTGGATTCCTAAGTGATGAATTAATGTAACATTTAGGCTT
>APFE031651326.1:0-13017 GCA_000404065.3 Pinus taeda
AAAAATATTTAAATTAATATATTAATAATAATTAATAGTCAGCCAAGAACATTTCATGTGCTATAGACTGTTAATAGCCAACCATAGTCGTCAATGGTTAGAATTGTCAAGCATAGTCAAACAAGGTCTCTATGGTTGATTATGGTCACCATTGGAACCAATCAAGATATTTATGGTTGAATATGGTATAGTTCCCTATTCGTGTCTCTACGGTCAACCATGATCAACCATGGTTAACATGGTTAAATATGGTCAACCATGGGCAATGTCTCTATTGTCAACCCTTATCAACCATAAATAACGAAGGTCAACCATGGTCAATCATAATCAACCTTTTCATTAATATTCAAAAATGATTGACCATGGTTGATTTTCATCAACCAAGGCCAGCCATGGTTAAGGCCTCTTTGGTTCAATTTGGTCAACCATGGTTGGCTGTGGTAAACCATGACCAACGTGGTCAGCGATGGTCTTTGACTATGTTTTCAACAGTATTCAACTTCGGTCAAACATAAATCTATATTAGAGTTTAGTATTGTGACGTTCGATTGGTACTAAAATCTATCCAATGTCGTAATGTGATAAGCATTGTCACAATGTTAGATTACATTGAAATTTATTCAATCTTGCATTGTGACATTGAATAAATTTGGATTTAATATTTTGGTTTATGATATTGGGTTTAGGCTTTAGAATTTATTGTGGTTTATAATATTGGGTTTAAGGTTTATAATCACAAAGTTTATAATTACAGGGTTCAAAATATTGATCCCTTGGGTTTATAATATAAATGCTAGGGTTTAATATTATTCCCCTAGGTTTTTATCACTTGGGTTTATGACATTAATCTCTAATGACCATAATAATATATTAGGGTCTATAATATTAATAAAATAGTTTAATATTAATCCGTTAGGTTTATAATACCTTGGGTTTATAAAATTAATCCCTTGGGTTTATATGCCTTGGGTTTATTTATCCCCGTGGACTAAGGTATCTATTTGACCAACCCAATCTGAATGTCACACAAGCTAGATGATTGGCTACCCTCAATGAGTTTGAATTTGAGATTAGGTACATTAAGGGAAAGGAGAATAGGGTTGCATATGCTCTCAGTAGGAGAGTACAAGTGAATCATATTTCAGTTGTGAGTTCATATGGGGAATATTTACAAGAGCGGATCTTACATGTAGGAAAACATGGTGAGAGGTATCAACAACTGAAGCATAGGTTGTAGCAGCAGGGTGAAGGTGATAGAGGTGAGGAGTATGACCTCACAACAGATGGCTTGGTGAGATTCAGGAACATGATCTATGTGCCAAATAGTATCGAGTTGAATAAGCTTAGTTTGAGGGAGTTTCATGTCAAGTTGTGTTTAGGCCACCCAAGATATCAGAAGAATTTGACAGTTGTTAAGAAGTTCTATCATTGGCCAAACTTGAAGAAAAAGGTCGATGAGTTTGTTGCAAGATGTTTGGACTATCAGTAGGTGAAAGTAGAGTATAAGCATTTAGTTGGTCTATTGCGGCCTACTCTGATTCTTGAATGGAAATGGGAGGTCATTTCCATGGACTTCTTTACAGGTTTGTCAAGGACATTGAAGCAACATGATTCCATCATGTTTGTGGTTTATAGGCTGAGTAAGGTATCTCACTTCATCGCAGTGAAGTCTACTAATTCAGCTAGTGAGGTAGCCCATATTTTCATCAGGGAGATGGTGAGGTTGCACGGTGTTCCCAAGAAGATCATATCAGGAAGAGATGCTAAGTTCAATTCCAAGTTTTGGAGGACTTGTTTGCAGGCTTGGGGACAAAGTTAGCTTTTAGTACAACCTATCATCCACAGATAGATGGACAAACAAAGAGGGTTAACAAGATTCTTGAGGATGTATGTTGTGCATCAAAAGAGGAAGTGGGAGGATTATATTCCACTGGTGGAGTTTGATTATAACAATGGGTATTAGGAATCCTTGAGGATGAGCCCATTTGAGGCTCTCTATGGGAAGAGTTACAATACTGCTAACAACTGGAGTGATCTAGTGAACGTGGTGACAATTAGACCAGATATGTTGGCTGAGATGAACTAGGAGATGCAAGTTATTAGAAGGAATTTAAAGGAAACACAAGACAGGAAGAAGAGTTATGCATATCAACATAGATCTTTCAAAGAGTTCTATGTTGGGGAGCATGTGTAATTGCGCATCACGCCCAAGAGGAGCTCCTTGAGGATTGGATCATGTGCCAAGTTGGAACCTTAGTATTGTGGGCCTTTTGAAATCCTTAAGAGGATTGAACCAATGGCCTACTTACTTGCACTACTGCTAACAATGAAATTCCATGATGTTTTCCATGTTTCATTTATTAAGAGATATTTCCAAGATGTTTATCATGTGATTGATTGGTCTGTATTGCAGGTGGAACTAGAGGGAGAGTTCCATCCATAACCTCAGTGCATTTTACAGCTTTAACAACTCATGCTCTAGTGTTGGCATGGATGTCAACATGGTCATACTTATGAGAGAAAGTTTTTCAGTGTAAATCACATGATATTTCATTTGTCGACGTGTTTCTAACCAACCAGTGTGGTTCATCATCAGGACAAGTTGAAGAATCAGATCTAGGCTGCATGTTAAATAGTCAGAGTAGAACATCCAATGGCTATATTTGACCAGGCAACGACTATATTGAACTGGTAGGCTAGATCAGCTAATGACTACATTTGACCGAGAAATAGCTAGTCGGACTGGACCAAGGGACAGGGATAGGAGAGCATAACTAAATTTAATTAAAAATTAATCAATAGGAATTAATCACATATATTTAAGTAAGATAAATAAATATATAGTTAGTTAAGTGTCAAATAAAACTAGGTAATAAATAAATAAGTTAAAGTTATAGATTTAAATAATTATTAAATCACTAGTAAGTTAGTTATACTATTATCAAATTAAAATGGGTTTAAATTTATATATTAATTTAATTAGTTAATGGGAAATTAGTAAAAGTATATTTAAATAACGGTAACATTATGAATTTTCATAACTATACATAATAATTTAAATATTTCATATTTATTTAAATTATTTAGTTAATTAATAAAAATTTAAAAATTCTAATTCGTTAAGTTAGTTTGCTATATTTATTTTACCATAACCCTTGATTGTTGTTAGAACCTATTAATCCAATCTTATTTAATTAATTAAATTAATTTAAGTCTTATATATAAGAATAATTCTTTTATACTTTTAATTTTTTAATAAAATTATTTAGGAATTCTCATTCACCTTCTAATATTTATAATTTCTTAAAATATAATAATAAGTTATAAAAACATATTATTCATTTTTAATTTTAATATCAAAAATAATTATTTTTCTTTCTTTTTTATAGTTGAATTTTTGCGTTTTATATTAAATAATTGTTTAAATAAATTTTTAAAAAATAAAGCCATCTACTTGGAACAATTTTTTATTTTTATTTTTATTTTTTCTATTAATGAAAAAAATGAATCGAATTTAATGAAGTTGATCTATCTACTATGAAGGACTAGATCTATGATATGGAATGCTTTTTAAGCTACAACAAACTTAAGAAAACAAGATAACATCTGCAGGTGTTGCCAAGAAATAATAAATAATGATCTAGCTAAGAATGAAACCTAACCTATGGAATGATCAAAAGACAACTTTGTTTTTGGGGTTGTGAGAGTGGGGTCACCTAGTCATGATCCCATGAGGGAGATGATGTAGGGGCCACTGTCACCATCTTTTCTAGTATAATTTCTCCACTAAACCGCGACACTAATCTACCTCTTCAAAGTAATGGAATGATCCGGATTTAAATAGAAACGCAACGAATTATAGAGATAACCATAAACACATATATGTAGTGGAAAGAATACTTCATTTCATTAATGTAAAATACTGAAATATGCTTACAAACAGTAATGGAAATAAACCAACTAGGGCGATGGTAGCTTATCTCTGAGAAGAGATGTTGCGGCTACATGCCTCTGAACTCTGTTACAATGAGGCTCGAAGGCCTATTTATTGTTGAGAAACATGGAAAACCTTAACATTCCCAAAACCTAACCCTAGAAGATGAAACACCAAAATTGGTGGGCCCTGTTTGGGTAAATTGGTACATCCAACTTCTGGGGCCGTAAACTTTTGGGCCATACGATCTCTGTTTGACGATACAATAGCTCGTTTAGAAAATTTTCCAAGAACTAACAACTTTGGAAAGAGGAAAAATCGGTCCAATGCACCCATGTTGCCCTTTCCCAAAAACGCGTTTTAGGGCCTCAAAACGGTTCCCGGAAGTTCAGGACCCGAAAAATTGCTAAAAATAGTAAGTTGTGCTACAATTAAGGAAACTGAAAATGCTGAGAGAAACAATGGTGGGGGTCCAAGTGGACTTGGCAGGTGGCCACCAATATCCACCTGGATCATGGAAACAAGGTTGAACAACAATTTAAGTACTTGTTAATCTAAAAAAAATCAGTAGCTAACTATCATTCTAAGCTAAGAATACAACTACAAAAAGAGGAACTTCTGCTGCTAGGGCTGGTCCCTAACCCAAGATCTTCAGCCCTTTGAGTCAACTCAGTGCTGGATCGAAACATAATTTCTCATTATCATAAAAATGTCAAGTATAGCATAACAATAACAGTCACAATTTTTCTTCTCAAAATGACCTCTAGGCTACAACAAAAAATCGAATCCTAATGAGTCCCTTGGCTCTCTTATTTATACAAAACTTTAGCTACCAAAAACTCCCTAGAAAATAATGATACTTGGCTCCCTAACTCGAGAATAACTTTTCCTTGACTGTCACTGCCTTGGCTGCCAATGAACTCGGTTTTCTTGGATGCCAGTGACACCGAGCTAATGAGATGTGGTGGAGGAATCTTTGAATGATTTGAGTAGTTAAGTAGAGAGGACAACTCCTAAAATCTCTCATGTTTTCTTACTCTGAATTCCTGCACTTAATTCAACCCAAAATTGCTCCAATTCCTGCATTTAACACACATTAGGCCACATGACATAGTAACTCACCTTTACTCTTCTCACTAAGCAAAATATAACAAAATATGTAAATAAATGTGAGAAAAGTCAATTTAATAAGCTAAAGAGTGGCATTGTGACCCATATAGTTTACCTATTGGTGAGCCTCATCAATTTGATAGCCATAATATATTGAGTATGTGTTTGAGGGCCTATGAGAAGGGTTCAGTGGTTTTTAATACATGGTGAAAACAAATTTTGAGAAGGGGTTTGAACGACTAAATTGATGAAATTATTGGAGCAAAGCATGGTTAGTAGTATAACATTAATTAATATGATTATTTGTTGCATAAAAAGTGTTTGCAGGTTGCCGTGACAATCACTGTGGCAACGATAGTGTTTTCAAATTGCAATGTTAGTGGCAGTGGCAGTGGCATTGTTTGCAAGTTATAGTGACAATGATAGCATTTGCAAGTTTAAGTGACAATGTTTGTGATAGCAATAGTATTTACAAATTGCAGTGATAATGACGGTATTTGGAGGTTGCAATGGAAGTGACAACATGTGCAAGTTGAGATGATGATGCAGGCTGTGATGATGCCAACAAAGACAATAGGTTACAAATTATGACATTAGTTATGATGACAGTGGATCTAGTTTGAAAATGAGATGAAATAGAGGTCCACAAGGACATTGAAGAAGGAGGTTGGAGCCTCGAGCAGTTTAGATCCCTTTCATTGCAGAGGTTGGAGCCCACTCATTATTGAGGTTGGTGCCTTGATCTAGTTGTAGCCTACAATGAGAAACTACTTTCATTCTTTTGAGGTTTGTACCTCAATTAGGTTGTAGCCTACCACAAGTGGAAACTTGCATTTCTTGAGGGTAGTTGCCTCTAGCAGGTCGTAGCCTGCAAATCTATGTAATGAATTAAAGATAAAGAAGATGAATGTTTGTGGTTTTCTCTCGTATGGATTCCACATAAAAGCTTGTGTCCTTTTGTGATGTGATGACTTCTTATGATATGATGATGCATTGTTGTAGTTGATGATATGATGCTTATGATTTATTGCTATGGTTATTTTATTATGGGAAGTTGTGAAATAGTAAAAATTATCTCACTCTGATTTACCACCCTCCTCGCCCCCCTCAGCATGACCTTTGGGCCAATAAGTGGGATTAGAGTAGGTCATCTTCAAGAAAAATTAACTATTGGAAGATGGATTCAAGGAATTTTGGTAATATGGACTGAGATGCAACATTTGTTATGCTTCTGGAATTTGAGTTGGAGGAGGCTAAATGAAAGAATCAAATCCTGGCAAAGCAGCTTGATGAAGTTAAAAAACAACTTGGAGAAACAGAAAAACAATTATAGGAGAAGAATGACATAATTTCCCATCTCAAGAATAGACACAAATGCAGCGAGGCAAACAACTAAGGAAATTCATGAACATTCTCGGATCAAGTCAAGTAGTAAAAGATAAACCTATGAGTACCACAAATTCTTTCTTTGTTATTGTTTTCTATGTCATTCATTTGGTCATAAGGCGATTACTTGGAATCATCTTCTATGCCAAGGAAAACATCCACCTAAGATAGATAAGGAGAAGGAATAAAATTGTGGTATTATATTATATGCTCAAAAGAAAAAGGATAAGTGGTATGTTGACAGTGGCTACTCAAGACACATGTCGAGGGATCAAATTAAGCTCATCAATATTAAGGAGATAGATGGAGGTAAAGTAAATTTTGGAAGCAATGAATTCACTAGACTAATTAGAAAAGGAACGATTACCACTGATGATGGAAGAACCAAAGCACAAGTTTTATTGTACATAAAAGGATAGGAGCATAATATTTTGAGTGTCAGTCAGATATGTGATCAAGGTTTTGATGTCATACTAAATTCCAAATGGTGTCAAATTCGAAAATTAGACACAGACAAACTGGTAGAAAACGTTATTAGGAGCAATAATAATATATACATACTTAATAAATCAAAGACCAAGAAAATCCATGATGAAAATATAGAGGATGATAAGATTGTCTCCCATTTTCTTCAAATAGGAAATGTCTCCTATTAAGAAGAAACCAAGTTTGTCTGAAAGTTGAAGAGAGGAATCGAGAAATTCAAAGGTAAGCTTTCTTTCAAATGTTTTGAATGTGGAAGAATTGGTCATTATGCTCTGAATTTCCTTGTGCCAAGATGAATGATAGTGATAATGATTCAAAATTCAAACCCAAGTTTGAAAAGAAAAAGCAAGCTAGTAAGAAAAAAATACTCAAAAGAGAAAGAGACAATCAAAGAAATGAAAGTACAGTGATCGATGAAGACAAGGGTGAAATATTATTCGTAGTTGATTCTAAATAACCAGAAACGAAATTTGATTATGAGGGAGAACTTAAAAGTACATTGAAGGAAATAAGAATCCTTAGAAACAAATACAGTCAATTGAAGCAACATTAGCTTCAAGACAAAATTATAATGAAGGCATTGTTCTTTCTCTCAAAGTTGAACTAGAATAAGCAAAAAGGGTAAATGAGTTTTTGCTTGAGCAACTCAATGAGAAGGAAGAAATATGTGAAATATTGGAAGAGGAAGTTGTTCTCTTAAGAGAAGAATTGGAGCATCTTAATCTGAAGTTCCACTAAGGGAATAATCCCTAGATCACATAATTAGCATGCAGAGGTCCCCACTTATTAAGACAGGTCTTGGTTATCAAGAAAGTTGTGAAGCATAGAAAAATAATAGAATCCTAACTCATCTAATGAAGGTCACTCCAAGAAGGTTGATCAAACATTCATGTCATCCAACAACAACTCTCATGAAGATCCAAAGCAAGTAGTGCACCACGCCAAGCATGTTCATTTCAATGACACTCAAGAAATTCCAGAAAGGGGCATAATACAAGGAACCAAAATGAAGATAAATGATCCATAAGCATAAATAATGTAGGGAATATGGCTCATCACAAAGCATCCACATGCAATAATGAAGCAGGTATTGAAGATCAACAAATCAGTATGGATCATAAAGCATCCACTAACGATAATCAATCAAGTGTTGACCAACAAGAGAACATGGCTCCTCCAATCCTCCAAGAAGTAAAATAAAAAGATTGGGATCTCCTTCTATGTCCAGGTATCAAAATAAATTCATTGGGTATTGTTTTCTATATACTATGTTTGGGCAGAAAGCACAAGATTGTTGGACCTATGATATGGTCAGGTATACAAGATATGATCAAGTACCTAAATGGAGACATGTGGACCAAATCAAGAGAATTCCCCAACCATTTATGCAGATTTTGGAACCCAATGTTGTATGTCATATATGTCACAATAAAGGTCATATAACATGAGATTTCATACTCAATTTAAGATAGTACAACAAAGAGGGAGTTCCTATCAATGTTGGTAGATGGAGAAGAATTCAAAGAAGACCTCGATTAGGTATGCCTCCTTAGATCTAATCCCTTCGAGAAAGGTTCTTCAAGACCATCATTTGTCAAATTAAAAATTGAAGAAGAAAATATTGTATGAGGGCAGTGACTCTTACATTGATTATCATGACATGATGATGTTAAGTAAGGTTGGTAGCAAACATGTTTCCAAGATCATGACTCTTGATCATAATCAGTAGTGGAAGCATGGTTTCAAGACAAGACTCCATCAATGTAGTAGAAATAAGGAAACATGGTTCAATCAGGTCCACAGAATCATCCATGAAGAGGTTATGGAAAGATGCTTATGAAGGATCATCAACATGGTAATTCAATAAGATGTTTGTGACCCTTTTCCATTAATGTCAAAGGGGGAGATATTTTAGACATTGTTACAAACATTGACATTAACCTAGGAAAGTAAATTTTAGGCAGAGAGATTGTAAACATTGACATTGACCAAGGAAGGCATTTGTGCAGGGGGAGTTTATGATTGGATGACAATAATGACCATCAATGTATGATGGTGTTTCCATCAATGGAAAAGGGGGAAATTGTTGCACATAGTGTCATTGATGTCAAAAGGGTTGTATGGACAATAACAATGCTACCCATGATGACCAAAGAAGCAACAAGCCTCTCCATGAAGCAATATGATAGCTGGATCTCTTACAGGAGAAATTAAAGGTTCTGGAATTTATTTGAGTTTTTGATGTAGTTATGATATCCTAAATATACTACAAATAACATGTTTGTGTAGGTCTCTTCAATACCTTTCCAACTGAATATCATGCTCAGAAAAAAAATCCTCTTAGATGAGAATTTATGACCAGTTGAAGTTTCAATATTAATTGAGGGATCAAACTTTAGGGAAAAACCAAAATTTTAAATCTATTAACTAGTGCACATGTTTGGAGAAGATCCACCATTAATAGAGCAATCAACAACCTCGAGCACACAAACTTGTGCACTATTTAGCATCGTTAAATGACATGCATCTTTTAGTCCAATTAATGGAACTTAACATCTCAATTGATAGATGTGGCCAGAGATACACGATGTTTAATCATCCATATCAACCCAATTGGATGATGACCCATGGAACCATCTAGTTGATGATGACATGTGGCACAACTACATAGTTAGCGTGACACATCAAAAAGATGATGTCATCTTAATGACATGGTGCCACTAGGCGCTGTCATGTGGCATGGTGATTTGGCACACTTTAATTGGAAAAACATTTGGAAATAGGTGACATGTTACACCCCTAACGAGCTACCACATGGCATGATGATATCATGTTGACATTAGCATGCAAATGATAAGTGACCCCCAAGACAAGGTCACATGGGGGCAGTCACATGAGGGCAAGGTTGTAAGGTGCATATGATTGGTTTAGCTCCCGTTCACATGGATTGAATATGGAGGGTCACATGGTTGGATATGTCTAGTTTATATGGTGGCTCATGGTTGGATCGACCCAACCACAAGACCACTTTACTAATATAATTATAGAGTTCCATTCTCCATTCCATATACGAGCTTGTGGTGATTAAAAACACACATATTGATTTGTAGTTGTTTACAACGGAGTTTTGAGTTTGTTTGGATCATTGTCAAAGGTTGTTTGGCACATCGTTGATCGTTGCCTGACTCATTGTTGATAGAGGATTTGAAGTTGTAAGTGCAAGTCTCTATGGCTCGTTGTTGTTTATATTATTGGCAAAGGCCTAATTGGCTCGTACTTTGGCTCATTGTGGACAAAGCTTGTGAAGTCAGAAGTTTGAGGCCCTCTTGGCTCGTTTTGATAGAGGTAGCTTGGTCCACATTGATACAGATTCTGAAGTCATAAGTTTGAGCCTCTTTGGCTCATCGTTGTTTGGATTGTTTGTAGAGGGAGCTTGGCCTACATTGATAGAGAACATAAAATCACATATCGAGTATCTTTGGCTTGTCATTGTTTGGATTGTTTGTAGAGGCAATTTGGCCTGCCTTAATAAAGGCTATAAAGCCATAAATTCAAAGCCCTCTCAAATCATTTTAACAGAAATCATTTTTTCATCATAAAATTATAAATAACTATTTATTTATATATATCTTTAGAATTAAAAATAAAATACTTATCCTATTATAAATATCACTTAAACGCCTACAACAAAAAATGCCTTTTTAGCATTATTATATATCCATATATAATATTTAATTAAATTAAACAAATAAATATGATTTATATTTTCAATCATATTTAAATGTAAAATAAGAAAATAATATTATTTTATTTTAATACTAAATTTTCTTTTGTTAGTTACGAAGATCTGAATTCGCAACACCAAAAAATAATGTGCAAGCTGACCATTCTGGTAAATACACAACTCAACTAATCAAGTTAAAGATATTAAAACGATAAATTATATACTATTATAAATTCAGAAAATGTTTTTTAATTAATTAATAAATTTTATTTATTATTTATTTATTTATTTATTTATTTTATTATTATTTTTATAATTTAAATTTTTATATTAAATTAAAAATTAAATTATAAATATGTTTTGGGTGGTATTTTAAATCGGAAAAAAATAAGAAAACTAAGTGGTAAGCCTTTTGTGAATTTAAGTGATCATTAAACTTCAATTCTTTAACATGATCTCACTAAACCAAACTTTAAAAATAAATAAAAAATAAATATACATATAAAAAAAATATTTATTAATTTTTTTCTTTTTTAATTTAAATATTAAAATACAACTTTATGATATAAAACATAATTTTTTTTTTTTAAATTTAAAATTTACATTAAATAATTAAATTATTAATTTTATTTTTAAAAAAATACAATGCCATCACAACCATGACATAAGTTAAAACTCTTGTAAATCTCAAAATGTTCAAAGATAAACATTTTTTTATTTTTATTAAATATTTCATCACTAAAGCTTTTTATTTTTCCATTTTCCAATGATAATGAAACACTCTATAACTTCTTCATGTTATTTATGTTTTTTCCTTTTTTCCTTTTAATATATTAACAAAGTTTTTAGTTTTGTTAATTTTTGTTGTTGTTTTTTTAATAGAATGGTTATCATTTTGTAATAAAACTTTTAAATTTTTTAGGCTTTTCATAAGTTTCATTATTCCAACACATCTATAAGATGTTTTTTTTTCTAACTATGTGGGATATTCTAATTACAACTCTAAATTGATATTTATTATAGATTTTGCTAAAAAGTTAAAAGTTGAAAATTAACTTGTGTTTAGAAGGCCCAACTTTTGTTGTTGTGTTTGTTTTTTCCTCAGCAACATTGTACACCCTTGCTCATTGCTTAATTGATTTTCTAATCTTTTTTGTCCTAGTTAGACTACATTAGATTCCTCCGGTTTAGTCTCTATCTCTTTGTTGGAGGATGCCTCCATTCTATTCATTTTGAGTTTCAGGACTGCAATCTCTAATTCCATAATTGTTAGTGTCTCGTCTAATTTCTTTTGCAACTAGTCACATTTTTTAATTCAACAATTCCATCTTTACCTCTTTCTCCTGCTCCACCCTTTCACTTCTCCTATTCATCACTCCATCATTGGCAGCATCACCTCCAACAAGTTTTCTATAATCTGATGCCAATGCTCCTGGTGGCGAATGTGTCTACATAGTTTCCATTTCCATCCACCTGCGACTCAAAGCTCCTGGAAGCATGATAAACCAATTCCAAACTAGAGTTGGCATTGTGCTCACAAATACAAACTTTATATAATCAAGGGAGGCTCGATTCTTGAGGTGACATCACCTGTAGGTGAATTTACTACCATATATGTCTAGATCAAATCATGATGGGAGCAATCCATCCCTCAAGAGTTTTACATCCACAAACTATTTTGTGGTGGGTCACATTTAACTCCATTGTGTGAGGTATTAAGGTTCTGCTTCGCGCGTTTAATGGAGTCTATTGTTCATTCTCTACCATTCTCCACATTTGTCCTCTCCTCCTCCCTCTGGCACACTGGTTAACACAACGTCTTCTAGAAAGGTTATCAATGTAACTATTGTATGCATTCCCTTCATGACATGTATTTGATTGCTAATACCTACCTCAAAGAGAACCATCCGCTAGAGTCCTATGACATGAAGGGTTAGATTTTGCGGATACCCCAATGATTTTCCAATGATTTATTTTTCCATTTTGATAAACCTTTTTGAACTCATCACGGTAGAGGGGTGAATAAGATTTGTGAATGATTTAACTCCATTATGTCATGGTTTAGGATTACTCCTTTATTAGCTAGCTTATCTCTTTTTGTGTTAAATTGTATGTATATATAGTATAATTCTATCTCTTCAAATTTCCTCAAATCCTTTGGAGTATTGTGGTGTTGGCAATTATTCCTCCAACCTTTAGCATAACAACTTGTTTTATTATAAACATTGAGTCTCCAAAACCATCAATCTCCTTATACCTTCGGTAATGGCTAATTCTAGAGGACTAATATTCAACTTGGTTGATCGTATCTCTCTTTGATCATCGAGGTGGAGTATGGCACCTCCTGCACCTAATCATAAAGTGATTGATATATATA